>JAHLSL010000244.1:826474-857297 GCA_025920805.1 Petroica traversi | reverse complement strand
CATCCTCCCATCCCAGGACCCAAATCCTCTCCATCCTCCCAGCCCAGAACCCACATCCAGTCCATCCTCCCATCTCAGGACCCAAAACCCTCCATCCTCCCGTCCCAGGACCCAAATCCTCTCCATCCTCTCTGCCCAGGATCCACATTCCATCCATCCTCCCAGCCCAGAACCCACATCCAGTCCATCCTCCCAGCCCAGGTCTCAAATTCCATCCATCCTCCCAGCCCGGGACCCAAACCCCTCCATCCTCCCAGCCCAAGGCTGCAGGACTGATCTTTATGCAGGAGGGCTGGGCTCTCTTCATTGAGTGGAGCAGCACGTGAATTTTTCTGCAGTTTTGGGAAGTCTCTGAGAGGCCCAGTTGTGGCATTCATTCGCTTTGGGGGTAACGCAGAGCAGCATCGAGGGCAATAAACAGCTTTTACAAGAGATTAAACACCCGAGCAGAGCCAAAGCATTTAGATAACTGCAAAAGCCATTTATTGACACTGCTCTGATGCCCAAACCCACCTGTCTCAGACAGAAAAAAAGCAGCAAACCCCTCTCACAGCCATTCCTGTCTCTCTTCCTGAGAGTTGTCTGTGCTTTTGCCCCAGTTGTATTCCTTCAGCAAACCCAAATAACTTTTTTTGGGTGCATTGCTTAAGAAAGAAAAGCAAAGCTCTGAGGATGACTGAGAAAAGTTATTTTCAGACAGTGGATTCAATTGCTATAACATGGGAAATATTTGACCCAAACCAAAGCTGGATTTGTGCTTCCTTGCTGAGCAGCAGCACTGATCCAAACCATCAGAACAGACCTGGAATGTCCAAAGCAAGAAGTGACAGCAATATTTGGAGTGCTTGGGGAGTCAATGAACCCAATAATCCATGGATTTGGGGTGCAGTGTTAAAAAAATTGGTGGGAAAACACAAAGAGAAGCTGCTGTAAAAATGAGGGAGTGAAAGACCAGGAAAATATAAAGTTTGGTTTAATTTTCTGGATTTCACCAGGCTGGACTCCCAGCAGTTGTGAGCAGCAGCTTCTCAGCTGGGGATCCCTCAAAACTCCTCATTCCCTGGGATGATTTAACTCTGTTGAGGGAAGGGAGGACATCAGGGAAGTCTCTCAAAGAGCTTAAGCACCTGCAGTGTCACAGCCATGGAGGGCATCCCCACAAGTTCCTTTAGGGAGTCACCAGTGAAGTCTGAAACAGGTAGAAAAACTGAATTTCCTCCCTCTCCCAAGAGCTCCAGGGGAAAAAGAGGTGAGGGGTGTTTTCTCCTTTTTTTCTCCTTTTTTTTCTCCTTTTTTCTCCTTTTTTTTCTCCATTTTTTCTCCTTTTTTTCTTTATTCTCTCTTTTTTTTCCTCCTCTTTTTTTTCTCTTTCTTTTTTTTTCTGTTTTTCTCCTCTTCCTTTTTTTTTTCTGTTTTTCTCCTCTTCCTTTTTTTCCTCATCTTTTTTCTATTTTTCCTCTTTTATCTTTTTTTCACCTAGCCCTTTTTTCCCCCCCTTTTTTTTCTTTCTTCTTCTTCTTCTTCTTCTTCTTTTTTCCCCCTTTTTTTAGTGCTTCTAAATCCTGCCACCAGGCTTTAAAACTGATAACTAAAAAATCTGGACAGCCACAAGAGCTCAGTATAAAATGCTCTCAGTGTCATCTCTCCTGGAGTTATTCTTTAAATCAAAGGGAACCTTTTGTGGTTGGAAGCAGGAGACCCAAGGACGAAAAAGATGTTGAGGGTGATGGAAATTCTGGGGGAAGAAAGAAAAATAAACCATTTGTGCCTTGTGTAATTGTCTCTCCTGTGACAGATAATTCCCAATAAACACCGACATGGGGAACTGGAACCCAGCTCTGCTCAGGAGCAGAGAATTCCCAGGGATGTCCAGAGCAGACACTCTGGAGAAGAGTCAGGAATCTCCTGCAAGCTGCTTCCTGATGTTCCTGTTGGGATGTTCCCTGTGCTGCTAAAAACCAGAGAAATCAGGAACAGGAGGAAGGGCTCTGGTGCTTCAATTTTATGAAGGTACGTGGGAGAAAAATGAGAAACTGAAAAAAAAAACAGTGCCTGAGATTTTCTTTTATCTAAAGTACAACCAGGGTGGGATTGTTGGGATGTCTCTGCAGGGCCGGGGTTGAGTCTGGAGGATCTTTGTGGGTCTTTGCAGCTCAGGATATTCCACAATTCCTGCTCTACCAACACCTGATGTCCCTCCAGCTACCAACGTGCTGGGAAAACCAGGATACTGCTGAGTCCCGCAGGAAAACACCTCCTGTACGTGGCAGAGGGAATGAGATGCTCAAATAAATGCATTTCTTAATGTCCCTCCCTCAAACCCCATCTGCATTTACCCTCCAGACCTCTGGGAAATTCGTCTTCCTCTCACAGGTTCCTGCCAGTCCGTCACAGCCAGGAGAGGAGAATTAATGTGTCTCCCACACGAGTTAAGTACATAAACTGTCGCGAAATATTAACACAGATATGAAGCTATTAGAACAAACCCCACTCCATAAACAGACTCCAGATAGGGGCAACCAAGATAACAGCAGAATAAAAGGACGCATTAAAGTTATATCCCTTTAAAAAATTAAACAAATCACTTTGATAGCGACAGGCACTTCAGAAAGCTTAGCTGGGGAGTCTGAGGGCAGTCAATAAGGCAGAGCTAATTGGAGAACAAATTGACATTCATAAGCTGGCACTGAACAGGGCCACGGTAAACAAGGTAATAGAGAGTTAATGCAGGGAGCCAGGGCGGGGAGCAGGAGCCACCCAGCCTCAATAATGGAAAGGGCCCAATTGAGCAAATTCGAAGTGCAAACACTCTGATCTCAGGCTGCTCAGCAGGGCTGGCCCAGCAGCTCGCAGCCCTAATAGACTCATTTGGGATGTTGTCTTTAGAGAATGAGTGTGTCAACTGAGAGCAGCCCCCAAATCTCCATAACGGCAGCAGATCCGGGTTACCGAGAGCAGCGCTGATAAGGCTCAGGTGGGTAAATACCAAGGGCTGCTTGGCACTGAGGGAGGGCTGAAAGGAAAGCCAGCAATCAGCCTCTGCTGGAATAATGGGGCATTAGCTGGATAGCACAATTGCAAGGACTCAAAGCCAAAGAGTCACTGGAGTTAAGCTCTTCCTTCCACAGAGGCCTCTCGCTCCCCAAACGGGAGCTGCTCCGTGCAGGACAAAGTGGATCTGGCAGGGTTTGGGAGCTCTTCCTCAGCCCAGCCACAGAAATGAACACTGAAAGGTTCATTAGAATTGTGTAATTTTATATTTCATCATGTCCTGAGCTCTCCTAATGCTTCCTGCCAACATCATTCACTCTGGATGCATCAATGCCTGACTCTCAGCATCACAACTCCTGGCAAGTTGTTTTGTGGGCCAGGCGCTCGCCTCAAGTTATTGTGACACTGCTGTTGCACAAAAATGGCACAGCCTGACCCTCACGAGTTCATTGGAGCCTTTTCTTTCAAGTGCTGGAAGGATTTGGGTACACTGAGAGAATTTTCTCATCTTCCACCTGTGTGGTGGCACAGCTTTAGGTCTAGGATGGGACAGCAGACAGAGAAGAGGGAAAGCCAAGGCTGGAGCTCCAGAGATGAGTTTAATCCTGTGACCACAGGCCTTCAGATAGAGATACTGTGTTCATTCTAATCAGTTATGAATAAAACAATAATTTGGTAATCTGAAAGTTCTTGATCTCTCAGCAAGGATCATCTCACCAGAAAGTCGAGGCCTGAGTTGAGAAGTCAAATGTTTTCTGTGAAAGTTTCCATCAGGTTTCATGCTCGAGGATACTCAACCAGCTTTCAGAGTGCTTCCAAAAGGGACTCATTACCTGCTCGTGAACAGCCAATTTTGGGTACAGCCAATTTTGGGTGCCTGCCATTCCAACTGCACACCAACCAAACATCTTCCTCCCAGCATTATTCAGGAAATACCTGGGAATTTCTCTGCCATCCTCCCCAGAGGTGCTGGGATGGGCCTAAAATCTGAGCCCAGCCCAGCTGGAAGGAGCAGGGTCAGACCCCCAGCCAGGCAGGATGTGCATGGATTCACCATCCAGCACTGGGTTACTCCTCAGCCCGACCTCCTCATCCTCAGCCCTGATGTCCAGCCACCCCTGCCACAGTTAACAGTGACAATTTCCATGGTGTCTCAAGCATTTGGGCTAAATTTAATGAGTTGTGCATTTTACTCCTTTTTAATCCACCAGCGTTACCCCAGCGTTCAAAATCTTCCCTGCTCACAACCGATTCCCTCTGCCACCCCAGTTTGGACCAAAGGCACAGTCGATCCTGGCTGTTCAGCTTCCAACTTTTTTTCCTGGATTCACTTGGGGTTTTCAGTGTGAAGACATCTTGCAGGTCTTGCTGATGATCCCCAGGTGCCCCCTGACAAGGCCACGATCTCCAATTCTCTTTGGTACATCGGCTCCTCTTGACACTCTCAGCCAGGAGAGTCTTGGAGCACTCAAGGGGTGATTTCTCTGGCCTTGTTACCCACTGATGAATCCAGAACTGCCAGAGTTGGGCTGCACAGGATTTTCTGCAGAGTTACCTCCTGTTACCTTCTCCCACAGAAACATCTGTGTGAAGCCAATCTCAATTTGTTCTCAATTCTGGAATCTTAAATCCAGAATTCAAGACAACTCTGACACAAATAAGCAACTCTGCTGCTAAATGGAACCCATTTTTAGTACCTTCCTATGCTTCGGATGTTAAGCCTGATTTTTAATCCCATTACTCTGATTTCAGTAGCATTTTCCTTGTTTCCACCTCAATTTTTGTTGTTGTGGTTAGATTGTTCCTTTTTTCCCAATCCTGACATTTCCTTGTTGCCCTCCCTGCTACACATTGTACAAACTGTCTTCCCCAATGCCTTTGCTCTTCAGAAACCTGGCTCCCATCCAATCCCAATTTAGCCCATGAAGACTCTCAAATATACCAACAAGCCCCTTTTTTGTCATCAACGAAATATTTGTGCTCAGACAGCCCTCGAAATAGATCTGGGAAGATTTTTAGCTATGTCTATATTAGGGGGCACCCAAGCAGAAGGGATATAATAAGCAGCAGCTTTTTGCAAGTGAATAGGCAGCTTTTTTTCTTTTTTCCCCCCCCCCCCTTCAAGCATTTCAGAGCTGGATTTGGGATATGGGATGAGCAGCCACATCCTTGATAAAAATAAAGACTTTTGCAGTGCTGGAGATGCATTTCCTCAGTGTGAGGACAACCTCCAGCACGGAGAGATTTCCAACAGACCCCACTGAATGTCTGTGATAACCTCATTTATTTTTGCTGCCATCCCAGGTGCTTGCAAGGCTGGTATTGATCACTGTCCAGTCTCTTACAGGCTGCAAATGAGCTGAGTGCTCAGGACTGAGCCTCGGCAGCCTGGCTGTGAGGGATGTCCCTCTGAAGCTTTGACTCACGTAATTGATGGCGAGAGTTTCTGGTTTTGCCAGGCTGCTGCTCCGTGGAGTGAGAGCAGCAGGGATTGCGTGTCCTCCATCACCAAGTGACAGCCAAGGCTCAGCAGGTGCTTTGATCCCTTCTGCAAACAAAGGAGCATTTCCTTTGGAAGGGACCTGACTCGGGAGGAATTGTGTGGGCCACCCATTCTGGGTTTCTTCCCTTGCCAGACAGGACACCCAGAGCCCCCTGTGGAGCTCAAGGTGACAATCTGAGCCGAGTGGGGCAGGGACGCTGAACTGAAAAGTTAAATCAGCTGCTACAACTGGGATACACTCCCTAGCAGAGCTCCAGAGGGGCTCCAGTTTGTAATTGGAGCTCACAGAATCATCAGGACCGGGAAAAAACTCCCAGACCATCAGGTTCGAGTGTCAACCCAGCCCCACCACCATGCTCACCATTAAACAATATCCCCAGGTGTCACATCCACACATTTTTTGGACACTCAGAATCTCCTGAGCTGCAAGAGACCCACAAGATTCATCCAGTCCAGCTCCTGGCCCTGCTCAGACACCCCAAAAATCCCACCCTGAGCGTTGGCCAGAGATGGAGAATCCACCACTTCTCTGGGAAGCCCTGTTCCAGGGCTGGACAAGCCTTTCTGTGCAGACATTTTCCCTAATATCTCATCTAAACCTCCCCAGCACACCCTGAGGTGGATGATCAGCCCCAGCTTTGTAAGAAGCTTCTCTCTCACCCAAAACCAGAGGAATAAAAAACCTCCCAGTGATCACCCAGCCCTTTGCAAGGATGGGAGCAGCACAGCTCCTTTCATCTGCACCATTCCTTTCTTAAACTGGGAGGAAAATTCCCAATATTATCAATATGAGCAGGGAATCTCTTCTCTCAGAGCCTGGGCTGCCACAAAAGCCTTTCACCCCAAATAATTTTTAATTTAGCAGACTTCCAGATGGGTTTGTGCCTGGGCACAGACACCCCAGCCCGGCTCGAGGCATTAACGAGTTCCCAAAGACAGTTGCACACAACAGACCTGGCACTTAATGAGCCTGTTTGCTCTGGGGGGGGAGCAGCAGAGAGGCAACTGCTGGGAAAGAAAGAAATGCACGGGGATATAAAAGATGTCGAGGTTTATTTTAGCCAGAGTTGGAGTCAGGGCTGCATAGGGGCAGCTCATTGTTCTGTTTTCATAAAGTCATTTAAGTAGCAAATGGCCCCTGAAACTGATACTCTGATTTGAGTCATGTTGGAAGACATATTGAATTAATGATGCAGGTGTGGGTTGTTGTTCCAAAAAACTTTTTTATAGCAACGGTGGGAGAGGAGAAGGTGGAGGAGGTGGGGGGAAGAAGTTAAATGAAAAGATTTGGTCTATGTTATGTTTTTCTAATATTTGAATTTTAGCTAAGATTACTCTTTCTCCTCTCTTTAATATATTGTTTTAAATAAAAAAATGCTAATAAATCTTGAGAGAAATATGTCATAGCAGAGTTTAAAAACTGTAGTGCAATATATAACAGTTCATAAAATATTCTATTCAAATAGCCAAAATTGTAGTGCATTTGGACCAGAAGTAGTTAACTGCAGGAACAGCATTTTATTAGCTACTAAAATTAAGAAAGAGTACTGCTGTTTCACAGCCAGATAATTAAGTACCGTTTTCTCTTTTTTAATACTATAAAATTAAACTTCCTGTTTAAATGGCCTGGTGGGGACTGTAGGCAAAGGGTCGTCTGATGAGCCCTCCGGGCAAATCCAGAAAAACAACATAGCACTTATTCACACAAGGCTTTAACAGGGTGGAAAACACTGATTGAGGGGGGGAAAAAATGCTGCAGTAAGCGAAAAATTGCAGGTCATAAATCAGAGATCCATTTTTTCACATCATTTTGGCTAATCCATTAAATCTCAGTGCAAAGGAATCTATCAGAAACAGAAGCCACGGCCTTGGGTTCCCTGTCTCCAGATGTTATTAAAAGTGTATGAGCAGTGAAAGAACTCAATTAAAGCCAGAGCATTGATGAGATGTTCCAGCCACGCCAGGCCCACCAAGCTCTGCTGGCTCCTCTTTTGTCAGGGACAGTGGTGCTAAGTCCCCTTTTCCAAAGGGATTTCACTCCCCACTTCAGCAGGGACAGGGTTTGCTCCACGTTGCTCTAAAATTCACTTTTTGTGCTCAGCATCTGAAGCTCTGCACCAAATTAATGTCAGTAGCAGAATAACACGCAGGTTAACAGCCCCTTACACCCAACAGTCTTATCCTGCTGAGGACCTGTGGGCTGCAAAAATTTTGGCTGAGAAACACAAATACACAAGGGAATCATCCCAACTTTGCAACTGAACCCAAATCCTGCCCATCTCTAATCCCACGGGGAATTTACAGGGTGTAAATGAAGGATTTTGGGACTCAGCAGGTGAGACTTTCCCCGAGAGCCACCCAGCCTCTGTTTCTGGAGGTTGTAGGGTGGGGTTTGTGGGGCAGTAGCAGAATAACCACAGGTTAACAACCTGGAGTAGCTGCACCTCTTACACCCAACAATCTGACACTGCTGAGCACCTCAGACTGCAAAATTATTCCTGTTCTGGCTGAGAAACACAAATACACCAGGAAATCATCCCAACTTGGCAAATATTCAAATATTAACCCCAGTTCTCCCTGTCTCTAATCCCACAGGGAATTTACAGGGTGTAAAGGAAGGATTTTTGGACAAAGCAGGTGAGATTTTCCCCATGAATCACCCAGGCTGTATTTCTGAAGGTTTTAGGGTGGGGTTTGTTGGTCAGATCTGATGTGAAACCTGCACCTCCCCAGGAGCAGAGGCCCTTCATCCCTAGAGCCACCTTTCTGTCCCTCGGAGCAGGAATCTCCATGCCCAGCACGTTCAGGCACACCAAAAACATCCAACACACTGTCAAATACCTGGCTCCAGCAGCAGGTTACTTTCTATTTCAAGGCTGCAGCTTGAAATCACCTGAGAAGACTTCTCAAATCATAAAATATTGTCTGTGGCTCTACCAAGCACAAGCATAGCTGCTGCTGCTCTTCTCGGTTTATGAATTACAATAAAATGCTTCCAAACACCACCAAATCACCAAAAAGAAGAATAATGTTCTACTTGAGGCACTTTGTTAGGATTTGGGAGATTCAGGTTCATTCCTGCCCTTGCAGAGTTGTCCTTTGGACAGAAAATACTTGGTGGGAATCCATCCCCACCCCAGGTGAGCACCCAGGTGAGCAGGTACCTGGTGTAAAGCACTCACTGACCTGCTCAAAGACTTCTGCACCACCTCACAGGAAGAGAAAGTCAGGTCTATTCAGAAAACAGGGTCCCAATTCATAAAGAATTCTAGGATTTTTAAATTCGTGGGGTTTTAGGCACGAGCAAAATTCCAAAATCGCAAAATCAATTGGGTAATTTAAAACCTGGATGGATGGAAATATTCTATTACATTAAAACTTTACTCCAGTTTCAAATTTCTAATGGTGTTGTGTTCATTCTACAGAAAATTTCTTAGAAGAAATCCCTGAAAATCCAGAGTGACACTTGATAACAGCATGACCAGGATTTATTTTATTCTGCTACAGCTTTTTTTCCTTTCCAAAACAAAAATTCAGGAAAATCTGACTGAGCTCTGTGAAGTGTTTGGATTCAGTGTGGTTTTGGCAACATTTCTGTATCACACCAGAGCGTCACATTTGGGTTGCAAAAAGGATTTTGAGCAGAATGTGGGGTTTTTTGTTTTGTTCGGATTCCCCCACTGGGGGGAATTCAGGATCCACTGGCTCCCTGGAATCCTGGCAGTGCAGAAACCTCCAGAGCCTGAAGGACTGGGTTGGTTGGGGTTTATTTTCTCCCGAGGCAGAAGAGAACAGGCCATAATTTGTGTCAATTTTGTTGTTTCCCTGTGGACCCCTGAGATTTAGGTAGAACTCACCTGGCCAAGCATCACTGAATTCCCTCAGGACACCCAACAGAAAATTTTCACAGCCTTTTTCTTTAGCGAAAGTGAAAATTAAGAAAGACACCCGGCATTCACCAGCTCTGCCACAAGCAAAACAACATTTCCATCCCAGGGAATGCGTCCCGTTGGCAAGCAGCAATTCCTGCTGGAAGGAACCAATTTTCAGTTTCCCAAACAGACAAAGCAAAGACAAAACCAAAGCTCCTCCTTGCAGAGCCTCATCCCACACACTGAGCGCACCCAGCACCGGGGATGCCCGGAGAGCTCAGCCAAGAGTCACTGCCAGGGCAGTTTTAGCATCACCCAAACTCCTTTTCCTGCTTTTCAGGTGGGTGATTTTGGCCCTGCTCGAGCATCCCAATTCCCCCACCCCAGCAGGAGCTGCGGAACTTTATTGGGGGCTTTGCTGGCGAAGCCCTTTCGGTGCGTTCCGGTAACGCGACACCGCATCTTCATCGGGAAATCCATCCCGGCCTTCAAGGGGAAAATCGAGCCTTTTATGTCGCTCTTAAGTCTGAGCAAAGCCCTCTTATCGGGTTTCACCCCTCAGCTCTGCTGGGGCCGTGCATCAGATCGCTCTGGAGATAAGCCCCCAAATTCCGGGATCCCCTCGGAGCATCCCGAGCGCAGCTCCTGGCGAGAGACTAAACACTGCAAAGTCTCTCCGGCAAAGCAGTGCTTTGCATTAGGGCAATAATAAACCGCTGCGAGAAGGGGAAAATCACCCTGTGTAGTGTTTAGTCTCATTTAATCTAATATTGGTGCCTAATGGGCTCGGATCTCGTGTGTGTACGCAAGGAATTCCTTCCAAGCGGGCCGGCGGTGAGCTCAGCTTTTGTGTTTCATTTGGAGCACTCGGCACTTGATACCCGAGGAGGTCACAGAGAGCTGCTTTTAAATCAAATATCCAGGGCTGGAAATGCACAGGTTATAAACCAGCAGTCTGGGGTTTTATTTATTTCCTATTAGCCTTAAAAATGATGGGAAGCATAAAAAGATGGACGCGGACATGGAGTCAAGGGATAAATGTTTAGGGAAAGGCACCTTTAAGTCCTTCTGGACTTTCTATTTATTTATTTTTAGAAAGTCTTGGGACGCAGCATAAATATAAACCCTGTGTTATGAAGGTCTGTGAGAACCAGTAAGTACCAGAACACCTTACAAATTCGGTTTTTGCTGAATTTCAAGAGTTTTAGACAACATTAAAAAACACGGACTTAGGGAAAAATAAATTATTTTGGCTCCTTACTAAGAGCCAAAACTACTTTTATCCAAAGGAACAGCTTCCCATCCCAGCTGCTAATGAGACCAGTGAATGGGACTGTCTCAGATTTTCCTCTCCCACAATTTCACACATTTATTTCTCTCTACATTCAGATAATTCCGTCCCCCCCCCCCCAGTTTAATTCCTGCAATTCTCAGCTGTTTTTAACTTTATCAAATCGCAGTTGAATGCTGCACACAGCGCTGAAAACCGAAGTTGGTGATATTCATCATGTTTGTAATACTTAGAGCAGCCTTTTGGATGTACCAGGTCACGAGGAGCACTGGAAATGCAGCGTTGGGAAATTATTGCTGAAATTGCCACAAAGATCATAGACCAAAAGCGTAATAGAAGTAGAATAAAGGGATTCAAGGAATCATGTTTTATATCCCCCTAGTTATGAATGAGATTATCTAGATTTGTGACCAGTTTGACTTAAACAATGGATTAACAGCAGGAAGAAATATCTAACCTGAGGCTGGCTGTATTTTATGACTCTGGAAACATTTGTATCTCTTCCTCTCCCCTCTCCAGAGCTGTAAGTGGTGCTGTTTTCATGCAAGATTCCCCTGAAAATCATTTTGTTTCACCATTCCCCAAATGGTTTCTGAAGCCAAACCCTCCCAGGGCTGCTCCCCCAGGCTGAGGGGCTGAGCTGAGGTTTGGGGACTGCTGAAAACTCAAAGTTTCTTTCCAATACAGGAAAGTTCAGACTTCCAGTGAACCCCAGACAAATTTCAAGCCCCCAAACCACACGGGCTGGGCGAGTTTCAGTGTGGAATTTTAGGGTTCATTAGCACAGGGAAAGACCCAAGGAATGGACTGAAACTGCTGAGATCTGGCCCAACCTCCTCCCACACTGCTCCAGCCTCTACCTGCCCAGGTGAAACCCATTTCCCATCTTTTTAAACTCCATTTTTATGGCCCCACTCCCCTCATCCCTGCTCTCCTCAGTGCCAGGCAAACAGAGCAGCGATCTCTGCATGAGACGCCCTAATTGGCAGCAGAGCCCCGGCCCGGCCAACATCTGCAGCTGCTTTTGGTGATAATAAATCAGGGCTGGGGGGCTCGACGTGGCGAGCTGCCAGGGAGCTCTCCTTCCCCAGTTAGCCAAGGAATGGGAAGGCAGCAGTGAGGACTGGGGCAGCTCTGGGTGGTTACAGAGAGGGGGAAAAAAACCAATTTCATATTTATCCCCAGCAAGCCACGAGCCCCCACTCCGAGCTTTCCAAGAAACAGCGAATGCCTTTCTTCATCACTGAGCAGCAACTTGTCCAGGAAACCTCAAAAACATCACTAAAACAAGGGCACAAGCTCCGCAGCAATCGCTTCCCAGGAATGAGGGCTCCTGCCCCAGCCCTGGGAGGGTTTGGGAGCTGCCCGGGCTCGGAGTGCGCTGTGATCACCCAACACTCACTGCAAACACCTCGGCAGGTACGTTTGCAATCAGCAGGTTGGATGCCCAGAGGCTGGGTCTCTCCAGATGCCTGCAGCACTGACAGCTCAGCCCCTCGCTGGAAATGCAGGCCAGACAGAAAGCCTGGATGTGAGGTGATCCCCGTTCTGAACGGGGAAATTCAGGCTGGGGAAAGAAATCCTAATCAAAGGCTGGAAGGGTCGACTGAAACCACTGAGAGGGCAAAATTTGTAGCTGACAGAACTGTTAATTTAAATGTTGCTGAGCCTTTCCTGCTGAGCCTGGCAGCACAGTTCAGTGTTAAGTTTTTGGGGGGAACATTTTTCAAGTCAGTGCTGAGGCACTGAGGATGGAGCAGAGGCCAAGGCACTGAGCTCTGCCTGTGGCACATCCACATCAGCCAAGGAGCAGAAACTGCAGGCTCTGCCCTCCGAGGTGGCTGCTGCTGGATCAGTTCAGTCTGGCAGATGATTTCTAATATTTCCATCCCCAGAGTGAGTCAAAGCCCTGCCTCTCCAGGCTGCCTTCCCTCCAACCCTCTCTTTGCACTGGAGCATCTCTGCAGCGTCAGATTTTTAAGTAATTTTTGGATCTTCATTCACCCATCACATCCCTCCCAGCCCTTCCCTCAGCCTTTCCCACCTCACAGTGCTGTTTCCTGTTGTTAAAAATTCCCTTTCCAGCTGCCTCCCACAGCCTCCCCTGCTCCAGGAGTTGTCTTCCCTAGGAAACATCCACCTCATTTACAAGGTCACAGTTATTTTAGCCTGAATCCAGTTATGCAAGAAACCACCCCCTCTCCAGTGCCAAGCCCCTACAGAACGGTGACAAGTGATTATCCTGAGTGAGGATTCAGTCCTTTAAAGACAACAATATTAATTAGCACAATTAAGAATGCCTCTGATGCAACTTTCAGCAACCACAGGCAGGTAATGCACTGCTAGGAAGAGGTGATCCACTTTTGCCAGGAGAATATCTGGCAGCAAGGATTTCTGGAGCTTATTTAAGCTTTAAAGCCCATGGAAGGAGCTGTGCACAATATCCTGTTTGAAGGCATTCCTAATTTAAATTAATGACCTGAAGGCTATCTCGAGGCAATAATGATCTTATTGTACCAAATCCCGCCATAGCTGAGGTGAATTATAAATTCCTGGGGCTGATTCCGTGGTTAACATTCCAAATCCCAGCTATCCCACGTACTGGTGGCAGTTCCAGGAGCAGATTAGATGAAACCACACAGGCTGTCTTCAGCCTCCCTGCTTGGCTTGGAACAGGAAAGAAAAAAAATGTTCTCCTCAGCCAGTGGGGAGCAGAGAAGCCCCTGGGGTTGATGAGTTTTGGGCATTTTATTCCCAAAATTTTGCTTGGAAGAGATGCTGGAGCATCCAGGGACCAGCAAGGAAGGTGAACTCACCAGCAAGGTGAGAGCTGCTCCCCCCCAAAAACACCTGGAGGGTTCTCACTGACTTAATAAAAAGCACAATTGGGCTAAATGAGAAAAATGCCTGTTTTTCTCCCCAAAAAGCACCTTGCACGCAGCAGTGTTAACGGGCAGGGTCACTCTGGGCCTGGTGACGAGTTGCACATTTGTAAGTCCATCTGTCACCTGTAAACAGAGCCCAGGAAAAACAAGGTGGATGAAATTTCCCTTTGAAAAGGCAGGGAACTAAAATTGCCCCTAAAAAGGGGCTTTCAGCAGCTGAGAAAAGCAGGCTGTTATTTCACTCACGGGCCCAAGTGCACGTGAAGCCCAGGGCAGGGCCTGCATTTCATACCTGTTTCAAAAATTCAGCTCTTCCCCACTGAACAATCCAAGGGATTTCTGCACAGAGATTTTATCCATCATCTGCATTTTCACAGATTTTGCCATTTTTTGGTCCATCCGGGATACCACAAATGAAGCATTCAGCCCAAACCCAGCTCAGTTTTAAGCTCTAAATTTATTATTAGCGTTCGGATTTGTGTTCTGTTGTGATGGTAAATGACATGGCAAGCTGTAAAATGGGACTCACTGAAAGTATCAGCAAATCAAAAAAATGCATTTCCAAGTGAAATCTCCTCAGGTTTCTTGTTGGGATACCTGAGTGGGAGGAAGTCAATGTTTCCTTTTGGTTTGTTTGAACCCCTAATTCAAACCACAGCTTGAACTTCCTCAGTCCATGTGGCAAAAAAAACCCCCAAAAACCAACAAAACAAAGACAAAACAAAAGAACAACCAACCAACCAAACAAAACACCTCAAACCAAACAAGACAAACAAAAAAAATGCCAAACCCCCAACAAAAAACCCAACCCCAGTGGTGCAAGTCCAAGTAAATCATCAGATCTTAATAATTAATTATTAAGAAGGGCCTTGAAGAGAGGAATGGCTGAGCTGTAGTGATTCTGGGCATCATCACCCAACAGGACATTCCAAAATCAAGTAGAAACCTCAAACCCAACATGCTCCAACACAGAATAAAGTCAATATCTGGGGACACTGGTCCTGCTGCTATTGGGCAATTTATTCCCCTCACCCCTCTCCTTCCCAGGGCACACTTTATTATTTTAGGGGCCTTTTCTCTGGGACAGACTTTGCCTCCCATTATTTCTAGCTCATACCTGGTGTTGAAAGCCAAAAAAAAAAAAAAAAAAAAAGATAAATTAAATGAGAAGGAAATGTTTAAGGGTTCCTATTCATAACAAAAATACTTAAAGGCAGCTCGGGCCATGAATCTTCCCCCAGCAAGTTGAGATGTGCATAAAGGCCCCGATTCAGAGGAGCTGCTGCTCGGGGGATTTATGGGGTAGAAGTTGGGATGGGGGAGAGCCCGGGCGAGTAATGAGTTCCTTGCAGGGCTCAGGATGGAGTTGGCTTTTCCCAGTTGTTCAAAGGCTTTTCCCCCCAAGCCGAGGGGCAGCACGAGGCTGGGCTGGGGGTGCTGTGCCCTGGGAAGATTAACGAGGGCCCAAGGCCCCTTTTCTGTCAGCACAGCCACGTGCATCCAATTAAAGGATCCAGAAAGCTGGCACACGAGTCCCAAGGTGTTTTCCAAAGCCACCCAAAGGTTTTTTGCTGGGTTTAATTTCCCAGTTCAGCCCAGTTAATAGGGATTAACGTGCAAACCTCATTTGCCTTTTTCTGTGTGTGTCAGCTCTGGGGTGAAAGCGCCAGCTCCATAAATCCTGGGATTTGAGCCCTGTGTTTGCCCACGGAACAGGAATAGGCTGGGCTGTGGCAGAGGTGCCCCTGTCATCATCTCAGTGACACACAGGGCCACCTTTTGTGTTAAAGCCCCATCATCTGCCCTTCCAGCCCTGAGGATTTGCAATAAATATCAATTCCTGCCCACTAAGTGAGATCCTGGCACTTTGTTAGCCACAAACTGAACCAGGATCACCCCTTTTTTTTTACAATAACAAACAAAACCAAACAGAAGTTCCTCAAGAACTGGTGGGATATGGACAGAAAAGTTGAAGCTACATTTTACAGGCTGGTGAGGACCCAGCAGTTTCTTTCCACAGATGCTTCTCAAGAGAACAGAAAATGTCTGTTCCCAGCCCTTCCCTCAAAGGGAAGCTCCCTTCCCTTGGCACAATTCCTTCCACAACCAGGGAATAACACATTTGCATGGATTGTTCACCCTGAACTGTAGCAAAATAAAGCCTGGGAAGGCAAAGTGCAGCTCAGGAGAGCAGAGCTGTGGGTGACAGCCCTGGAGTGCTGGAAATGAATTAAGCACACATTAATCAGCCACAGGCTGGGGAATAAAACAAATCTTTGAGCCTTGCATTAAATGCTGCAACATATTCATATATTCATCCTTAATTTGAGCCACCTCAACACTTGGGAGCTCCAAGACCTGCTCCTGCAAGTGTCTCCCAGCATCCAAATTTGCCTGGACTTTCAATTATCCAGACAATAATGAAAACATGTTGGCCAGGCGAGCGCTCAGGTTACAATCACAAATTCTTACTTCAATAACAACCATAAAACAGAGACCTAAAGCATGTTTTTTTGCTTTTTTTCCAAACATTAGCAACTCATCTGATACTTAGGCCAAGGATCCAGTTTCCTGCAAGCTGATGACATGTGAGACCACAACCCTGAGGCTGATATTAAATTATACATATATACATATATAAATATACAGAGAGAAAACCTGTGAAATTACAGACACAGATGTGTTATTGGTGTCATAATTTTTTCCCATTAAACACCGTATTAGGTTTATCCCCTCTCTATACTCGAAAATCTTCACATATAAAAGATGAATGGCAGCTTCTCCAGGGGATCCCCGTGGTTTAACCTCGTTACAGGAGGTCAGACACGACACACAGACTCTGCTGGCACAAAGATGCCTGGAAAATGGGATTATTCCTCAGCTCTCCCTTCCAATGGAGAGAAGGCAACTCTCCCAGCCCTGAGCCACCCCTGCTCCAGCAGCCCAGGAGGACTCGTGGCACTCAGAGAAGCTTGAGGAGCACATTTGGTAGAGGAAGAACCAACCAGAGGCTGCCTGGCAGCACGGACACTGCTGAAAATGATGAGCCATGATGATTTGGGGGTGAATTAGCCCAGATTCCCACCTGTTTTTACTGCTGACCCCCAGTTTAAATCCTTCCCTGCTCCTCTCACAGGGCCAGACGGAGCTGTTTGGCTGCTGGGGGTACCAGCCTTGCTGAGAGCTCTTCTGGCTGGGAAAAGAGGAGTCATTTAAATCTGAAAATACATAAATAAATCACCATAACAAGCAGAGGTGGTCAGAAAGGGTGTTAGAAAAAGAACTCAGCTCTTTGCCCTTTCTCAGCCACTCTGCCAGCCCTGTTTTTTCCCCAAAGACAGCCCAGGATGGAGAATCTCTATTTTCACCCACCCATTTTCTAAAACTGCTCAAAGCCCGTGTTCCAGCTCTGACATCTCTTCCCTTGACCCCATGAATTCATAAAAAGGGACTTGGTGGACACAGCTGAATAATTCCTACAGCACCTGGGGTGGTTTTTATGAACCCAGACAATGCACTTCCATTCACCAGGAGGGTCCAGCTGCTGCCTGCTCCTGGAGAAGAACCCCAGGAGTGCCCAATGTCCAGTAGAATTCTTTCATTTTCAGTTTCTCTTCCTGCAGGAGCTGGGTTAGGAGCTTGGGAAGGACACCTAAAATGTTCCCTCTCACTTTCCTACCCGAGACCTCACACAACCACCACCTTTCCCACCTTCCCAAATCTCCCTGTGCCCACAGGGCTCAGGCAGCAAGGACAGCTCCAAGCCTGGGCAGCTCCAGAGAAGGAAAATCCCTCCCCACAGGAACCACTGGACCCAGAGCAAACCCCCAAAACATCCAAGGGGGCTCCTCAAATCCCAGAGGAAAGGCCTGGAAGCACCAGCAAGAGATAAACCAGCAGTGAGGAACAATTTGGCACAGGCTGAATTACAAATTTATTTGTCAGCTCTGTTCAAACACTGATAATGCTCAGTTATGGTAAGTGGGAATTATTTTATATAAGTGTAAGGAAGCACTTACTATTCTTACTATTCTTACTAATATTACTAATATTAGTATATTCTTACTAATATTACTAATATTACTGATATTACTGATGCTCTAAAACCTCTTGTCCCAGGAGCTCAGTGCAAGTCTGAACTCCAGCTTTTGAGCAGCTTTTCCCAGGAGTTTTTTGGCTGCTGGGAGATGCTGCAAACCAGGATCAAACCCTGGCACAGGAGGCAAATCCCATCTCTGCCATCAATACCTGAGAGATAAAGAGAAACATCAAACCCTTGTTTACTCTCAGTGCCCTCAGTGCTGAATCCACTGGATTCCACAAGGAAAACCTCCCTGTCCCCAGGCTCAGGACATCTGCAGGCCTCATGAACCCCACTCAAAGCATCCCAGCTTCCAGAGGAAGACACCACCAGCAGCAGCACAATAAAGATCTTCATTATTTCTCCCCGACGTTTTCATGACAGAATTCATGTAGAACATAAAGCCAGCACCAGGCATGTTTACTGGAGGTTTTACAGTTCCATAAAACATAAATAAACAGCTTTCTAGATCAAAGCTGCAGGAATAAGGAAGCTCTGTGGCTTCTGAGGCCTGACCAATTTATCACATCATGGGAAGTTGAAAGGAGCACTCCTGGCTCTCCTGGTTTCCTCCAGAGCAATCCCACCTTAAAGGCACAGTGCCCGACACACAAGGACAGCTGAGGTGCTTCCAGAGCAGCCCATCTGTCTGGTGGAGCCTTTTGGGATGAGATTTTTGAGGTTCAGTAAATAAACTGCAAACAGGAGCAAACAGGAGCAAACAGGAGTAAACAGGACCATTCCCAGGAGAGCTCAGGGTTGATTTTCCAGGTGTACAGCTCATCCCACACCATCAGGATCAATCAAAATTTCCACTTTTTTCCTTGAAGATGGTGTTATCAGTCAGTTTTAGATTCAGCCTGAGCTGGGTGAGTCCCTTTAAGTCCCATATAAAATGAGAAGAAGTGAGAATTATCCCTAAATTTTCACCCTCCTGATAGACCCTCACCTTCCTTTCCAGCCTTTTCTCCCTGCTGGGTACAAACCTGAACCTGCAGCCAGGGAAATGCCTGGATTTCCAGGGGGATCTCCCTGATTTTGTTCACTCTGCTCATCACACACCCACGGGGATTTCTTGGACTGTGATTCCATGTGGTGCCATCAACCCTTGGGGACATTTAGGGACCAATATCCAGCTCAGTCCTCTCCAAACCCAAAGCCTGATGTTGTTTGGTCACCATTCTAAAAAACCTTCAAGCAAACAGCACAAGACTCCAGACATGTGGAATTCTGCAAACTCAGTGTTTACCTGCACATATTCCAGGGCCTTCTGTGATTTCCTTTTCCATTCCTGCCAGAAAATGTAAGGAATATGACATTTGAGCATTATGGATGCTCCTGCCTGGCTCTGCTCCCTACTCTGCAGTTTCCAGAGGGCTCTTTGCAGAGCTGTGGGCACTCACAGTTATTTTGGAACTGCATCTCCTAATATGGGGTGGTGGGAACAGAAAATCCCACACGGAACAGTCCAGCTCAGGGTGTATTTATTAATCTGATGCCAACCCTCTACTAAAAATACTCACGTGCCCATCAAGGCACCCCTGAAAGAGAAGAAAACCCAAGCAAAATCCCCACACGGGGATCTTCACCCTGCAGAACCAGGACCTGCTCCAGCCTCAAGGGCTCCCAGGTCACGCTGGCTCCCAGGGACTGATGCAAAGAGCATTTCCCTGCCCCTGTGGTGGCTGTGCCCAGCACCTGAAGGCCAGGCTGGGCTTTTTCTGCCTCACACATCATCACCCCGGGCCTGGACCAACTGGCGAGGCTGGTGATGATGCGTGAGGCCAAACAGAGCCCAGCCCCAGCTGCCAGGGATGCCTTGGCTGCGGGTGCTGACAGGGCTGGAAAAAAACTGCAGCACAGGCTTGGAGAGCTGGATCTGAGTGCCTGCAGTGAGCCTGAGATGCAGGAGCTGACCCAGGGCAGGACCAAACTCAGGGCAGGGCCAGACCCAGGTCAAGACCAGGCCCAGACCAGAGGTGGAGCAGGACCAGAGATGGAGCAGGACAAGAGACCCAGAACAGGACCAGAGATGGAGCAGGACCAGAGATGGGACAGGAATGGAGCAAGATCAGGGATGGAGCAGGACCAGAGAGGGAGCAGAATCAGGGATAGAGCAGGACCAGAGATGGGGAAGGATCAGAGATGGAGCAGGACCAGAGATGGAGCAGGACCAGAGATAGAGCAGGACCAGAGATGGGGAAGGATCAGAGATGGAGCAGGACCAGAGATGGAGCAGGACCAGAGATAGAGCAGGACCAGAGATAGAGCAGGATCAGGGATGGAACAGGATCAGGGATGGAGCAGGACCAGGGATGGAGCAGGATCAGAGATGGAGCAGGACCAGAGATAGAGCAGGATCAGGGATGGAGCAGGAGCAGAGATGGAGCAGGAGCAGGGATGGGGCAGGATCAGGGATGGAACAGGACCAGAGATAGAGCAGGATCAGGGATGGGGCAGGATCAGGGATGGAACAGGACCAGGGATGGAGCAGGATCAGGGATGGAACAGGACCAGAGATAGAGCAGGATCAGGGATGGGGCAGGATCAGGGATGGAACAGGACCAGGGATGGAGCAGGACCAGAGATAGAGCAGGATCAGGGATGGAACAGGACCAGGGATGAAGCAGAACCAGAGATGGAGCAGGACCAGGCCCAGGGCAGGCCCAGCCCTGCACAGGAGGTGCAGGGAGCACCGGGGATGAACCAGCCGTGTCCTGGCAGTGTCAGTCACTGCAGGGGCTGTCCCTGAAGCTTTCCTTGCTGTGAGGGACAGGAGGGTCCCTCACCTGCCTGGACACCCCTTTCCCAGCCCTTTCCCTGCCGTGGTTATGTCAGGCTGTGTTTGTGCTCAGTCCTGCTCCTTCTGCCGGGGCAAACCCTGCTCTGCTCAGTGCTGGGGTGGGCAGGGGCTCTCCGTGGGCCTGGCTGTGGGAATGCCCATGGACACAGAGGAGACAGTGCCTGGCTTTGCACAGGAGCAGGAGAAGCCTTCCACCCTCTCCTCGGTGCTCCTGAGCCAGACCATGGTGCTGGGGCAGCCTCCGGGCAAGGAGGGACACTGCCCTGCCATCCCCAGTGCCACAGACACACCAGGTTGTCCCTGAGCACTCCAGAGTGGGTAATTTTATCCCAAATGTGCCTGTCTAAAAATACCTCACTTCTGTGTTTTTTGACCATATGCCCAGGACCATGAACATTTTTCCGTAGGAAAAAAAGCTGAAAAAAAACCCTTAAACTCATAACATCTTGGAATGATTTGACCACTTTCTTCTCAGGACATTCTCTCCCTTTTTATGCCATGATGGGGTTTCTCCTGAATTTAAAACATCAATTTGGCCTAACATGAGGGAGAGTGTTCATTCTTCCAAACCATAAAGATCAGAGACTATAAACTGTTGTTCCCTAAATGTTTCATGGCAAAAGGCATTCAAAGCGTAACATTAACACAAAGTTTTTCTGTAAAACAATCTGGGAAGTGTAATCTCTGTAAGAGGTTTTTTATGCACCATGGCTAATTGTTCCTGACAGTATGATTTTACATCAGGCATTTTTTTGTAAATTCAACACCATTGGAACTTTATGGCAGGTAATATTCCTTACAACTCCTCAAATCCTGCCCATGTCTAAATTGCTGTTGCAGAGTGATGTTTGGGGGCCTTTTTTTTTTTTTTAACTAGAAAATATTGGGAGCAAATTCTCTCTTGTCTCACGGTTGTGGCACAGGGAACAACTTTATGGAATTCTTCCACTCCTCTGCGTGGAGCCAGGAGGGGTTTTCACACCTTCTGCACACATCAAAGTGCTCAGTGGTGGGCCAAGGGCTCATGCCTGGAGGCAAAGCAGGCTTGTGGTCACCTCTGGGTGGATGGAGATGTTCCCAACCTCCCAGGTTGGGACCTGTGACTGCCTAAAATCCAGATTCTAAACCTGTTTGAAATGGCCACGTTTGGAAAATCAAGGTTTTCCAGAGTCTGGCTCAGGGCTGCCTCACCTGGTGTTCACCTGAGGGCATCAGCAGGAGCCAAGTGCTGGCATCCCACAGAACCATGGAAGGTTTGGGGTCACAAAGGACCTTGGAGACAACTCAGCCCAGCCCCTGCCATGGACTGGGACATCTTCCACTTGCCCAGGTTGCTCCAAGCCCTGTCCAGCGTGGTTTTGGACACTCCTGGAGCCTCTCTAAGCAATGCTGTGCCCTTCCCAAGAGTGGTTCCTCGCATCCACGCCTTTGGATGAGACTTCCACATCAGCTGGGCCCGTGGTCCAGCCTCCTCTGCCAGGCTGACTGACCTGTGCAAGAGTCTGATTCATGTGCACACACTCATAAAAAAAACTCCTTTTGACCAACTCATTCCACCTTATAAAATATGGGTTATAAAAAGTTTATGGAGCCCGTTCCTCCGAGGGGCTCATTCCAAAGCGCACTACGCAAAACCCACCCGTTTATGGCACAGCAGAAAAGGAGCTCAGGCTGTGCCCTCACAGGATCCAGAGATGGGTTTGGCCTTCCAGATGGACCACACAGCCTCGGCCGGGTTGCTCCGAGGGCAGCAAATGAATTTGTGCCTGGGGTGAATGGACAAGTGAGGAAACACTGGTTCTTTCTGCTGGAAATTCCCCCTCGCCCCACCCAGGAGCAGCTCCACCTGAAAGGTCAAAAAGGAGGTGATGGAATTGGGTGTGGGTCTTCAACAGGCACCAGAGAGGCACAAAATCCCAGAAAAACCAACCTGGAGCTGCTTTTCCAGGGACAAAGGTCCTTCCTGAGGTGGCTTCACCCAGCTCTGGGTCTCTCAGAGGAGGGAAGGAGATCCAGAGGATTGTTGGGAGCACATGGACTGATCTCCTCCTGGAAAGGGGAATTTGACTCCTGGCAGTTCCTGCACCTGAGCTCAGCACGGGCAATAATAACTGCCCGGGGTGTGACATTTATGAAAATTAGGGAGTAAATCCCAGTCAATGCTGTGAACATATAAAATACTTTATGTGAAGGTTCAGACCAAATCAAAATGGTTTTCACTTCATTTCTCTCCATCCACCCCCTGAACACTTTAACTGGGGTTCCATCTCCCGCCTACTCTTTGTTCTCCCTGAAATTTCCCCCCCTCCTGCCCTTTGATCCTGTCCAAGGCTGACCTTGACCTGCTGGAGAGACCCTGCTGCCCTCCCTGCTTTCAAGTTTGTGCCCCAGCCATTGAACTCCACTCCTGGTTTGAAGATCTAACAAAGAACTGTTTCTGCAGGTGCAGCTGCTTCCAAAATGCCACTGATTGATTCTGAAATAATTTATTTAATTAAATTTTATTTTCATTTACAGTATAAGCTGCACAGTGTAATAGGGACTGACTACTGGCTCATGTCTTGGGGTTATTCTGGGATAACTGAGGCATTTCTTTCTGAAGAGAACAAATTTGGGTCCTGTCCTACAGGCAGACCAGCAGCAAAGCTCTCTTGGCACAGGATTTAATCTCTCTTCTTTTCATGGGGCTGCAGCTCACACTTGGCTTTGCTGGGGGAGGCTGCAGAAGGCACTGGGGGGAGAATTTCTGAATCTGATTCTGGCAGAAATCAATGAACACCAGCATCTTCTCCAGGGTCACCTGGCTGAGCTCTCTATAAAGATTAAACAATCTTCTGGGAAATTCTTTAGAATAAAAGGGACACAGAGTCCCAAAAGCTGCTGAATTCTGGGGCTGTTCTGGTGATTTTCACTCCGTGTTTATTTTTTTAACTGAAAGTTGATGTAAACCTGCTGTAGGAACCCTCCTGTCTGACCATGTCCCATCACTTCAGAGCTGCCAGCCCATGGGTGATGCTCCCCCTGCCCTATTGAGCAACCAGAGTGGAAATGTTTAAACCTTTCCTCTGGTGGCTCCCTAAAGGACTCACAATCAGCAGCCTCCTCATGACCCTGTGGCCTCATGGTCCTAAATAAGATAACAAAGACCCCTCACAACAATATTCCAGAGACCCTCATGCTTCACTCTCATCATTCCTCATCCAAACTCTCAGTTTAGGTGATCTGGACCCGTTCACCCCCAGATTTATTCCACGTGTTCAGCAAATCAGTTTCCTCGGCACAGGGCTGAATTATTCATTATACTTTTCCTCCCTAGGATGCAGAAGTTACTAAAAGGTTCTTTTCTTCTATAAAGCATTTTCATGTTGGAGTATTAATTTTTAAAACCTCCTGCAAGCCCCCAGTACTCTGCAGTTGTTTGCTTTAGCCCTTTCCAAATTTGTCATTAAGGCTGGCGAGTGTGCACGCACAGGCACGCACCGAGATAAACTTGTACAAGCAGATGGTCACAAATTTAATGCTGCTTTGTTTGGTTTGGTTTGGTTTTTTTAGCTCTGGCTCCTCAGGCATTTGTGTCAGCCTTGCATCCTGAGTTTGGGTCTGTCCTTGCTCAGAAACACAACCCAGAGTGTGCTGAGCTGGAGGGGGACAGGAGCACTCCGTAGTTTCAGTGCTGGGCAAATGTTCCATAGAGGAAAAAGCATTTTGCGAGCCCCAAGGTCCATCCCCATCCCTTGAACACATCCATCCAGGGCAGCATCCCTGGCACATCATTCCTGAAAGAGAGAACCCAGTTTTGGGGGTGAAATAGCAAAACCCATCAAATATAACGTGTGTGCAGTGTGAAGCCCATCCTGATTTTGTGGTCAAAGCTCCTGCTTCTATCCGCTCCTTCTGCTTTGTGTGCCCACTTCTGCTGGGAAATGGAGTATTTTAAAAGCTTCAGCAGCTCCATGAGGTCACTGCAGCTACAGAAAGCTGTAAAAACTGCCTGGGTTGATGGCTCAAGCAGCCACAGGTCTTTTTCATTACAGAACAGATATAACTCTATGAAATTATTATAATAATAACATCATTTATTTCAACAGGACTGAAGCAAAAAAGCTTTATGATAGTGTTTTATATGCAACATGTGCACCATAAATATTTCCATAAAAACATGCATTAAAATATAAAGTTGGCAGAAAGAAATCAAAAGTCAGGAGGAAAAAAAAGAAAAAAAAAGAACTCCAGTTAAAGAAGCATTAAACCATAAGGCAGGGAGCAGGGAGCCCCTGCCAGTCAGGGCACCAGGCTGCTCCTTCTCTGGTTTCTGATACTTCCCAGCACAAAGGAAAGTGTCCCTGGAGAAAGCCCCTGACAAACTCACCCTCACTTCCCCAGCTGCCAGGGAAGGTCAGCACGGGCATCTCAGAATCCCAGAGTGGTTGGGGTTGGAAAGGGCCTTAAAGATCATCCTGTGGCACCCCGTGCCATGGCAGGGTCACGGGTGCTGCTCCAGCCTGGCCTGGGGCACTCGCAGGGATGGGCAGCCTTGGGCAGGAGGCTGAGGCTGAAGGCAGAGCCCAGAGAGCCCCAGGAGACCCTCAGGCTGCCCTGGGCACTCCCCAGGCTCAGGGCTCTGGGGTGGGGTCAGGGCTCTGCTCTCACACAGGACCTGTCCTGATTCCTGTTACCTGAGGGGAATAATTTGATTTTATGGCCCTGAGCAGGCAGAGTGCACCCGGGCTCTCTGCAGCTCCCCCAGCCTCTCCTCAAGCACCAGTTTAAGGGGTCACAGTTCCTGGCTTCAAATTTAGAATTGCAGGATGTCCTGAGCTGGGAGGGACCCACAGGATCATTGATCTCACCCCTGGCCCTGCACGGACACCCCAAAATCCCAGCCTGGGCATCCCTGGGAGGGTTTTCCTGGAGCTCTGGCAGCCTCGGGGCTGTGCCCATTCCATGGGGAGCCTGGGAGGTGCCTGCACCCTTTGGGGGAAGAACCTTTCCCAAAATCCAACCCAAACCTCCCCTGACAGAGCTCCAGCCATTCCCTGAGTCCTGTTCCTGTCACAGAGATCAGAACTGCATCCCCTGAGGTCCCCCCAGTCTCCTCCTGGATCACCAACCCCCTAAATACAAACAATAAATCCACCCAAGGGATGAAAAGCATCCATGGATCCTCTGAAGAATCCCAGGAGCTCTCAGGTACCAGCCCAGCCCCAGCTCCTGGCCCTGCTGCCAGCCCCAGGCACTGTTTACACCACGAGCACCCACACGACAAAATTCTGCTTCCCAAGCCAATTGTGCTGTAATCCATCATCCCCCAGCAGACTTGTCAGATTGGTTTGTCTACAAATATGTTCACACTTGGAAATATCTCCCTTCTGTGAGCAGCAAGCCATTAAACATGCATTTCTCTGGTTTTCCCATCTTGCTCTCTGTACATAAAATCAGTTCTCTGCTTTTGTCCCCAGTAAATGCCTATTCCACATTTTTGCATGTTTTAAATATTCACGCATACGAAAGAAGCTGTAAAAACATTGCATGGCTTATTTATTATTTAGTGCACACACTTTTTGCTGCAGAATACCAAAATAAAAAGACATTTTACTCAATATGTTTTTTTCTCTCATTTCCTTTGTATTTCATTTCCATTACCCTGCTCGTTAAAGTTTAAAAACGACTTTGTTTCCTGACAGTGGGGATTTATGTGGCTCTGATCAGGGAATTCAATTGTACCTGCTGGCAGGGGTGGGGGGAGATGCTCAGGGGAGCTTTGGGTTCATCATCTCAAAGCCCAGAGGTTTCAGGGAAGCTCAAGCCACTGGAAGTGGAGAATTCACCCCATTCCTCAGGACACAACCCCAGTTTTAAACTCTCTCCATCCTTAGGCACCTGCACTCCAGTTTCTTTTATTTTCCCAGCTCCACAAATCCCTCATTCACTGCAGGAATCACTTGTACAGAAAATCCCAGTGTGGCTGGACCTGCCTTTGGCATCAGGGAGTGGTTGTGTTTTTTCCAAGTGTCTCAAACTTCCCTGAAAAGGGCTGGATCTTGTTGCTGGTGTTGTAAAACTGACTCATTTTTTAGGGAATTTTAGGATTCCTTGCTCCAGGATCAGGTGCCTGTTCCCAGGGCCAGGCTCCAGCACTGCAGTGAGACATGGAGGG
The DNA here is from genome assembly GCA_025920805.1 of Petroica traversi. NCBI lineage: Eukaryota > Metazoa > Chordata > Aves > Passeriformes > Petroicidae > Petroica > Petroica traversi. The sequence goes on along the minus strand of JAHLSL010000244.1, from coordinate 830,714 downwards.
AGGCAGACAGGCAATACAAGAAGTTTTCAGCATATTTATGTGCTATTTTATAACACAGAAGTCTAACAGCACGTTGTAAAACCCCTTAAAAGTGCTACACAAACACTGCATTATTGTGTATGGTGGGATATAATCTTGTCCTGCCAGGGAGCTGCACTGGGGAACTTAAAATACACTTTATGTTGGTTTTTTCTGGGATTTTTTCACCATTTCTTCTAAAGATTTTGAGTATCTTTTCTATTTCTGGCATTGAGGTGGAATTGTAAATACCCAATCCTTGCCCCCTCTCCCAGAAGGAAGGGGATGAATTTTCCTCACCTTTCTTCTACAAGGGAGCAGCCACGTGCCAGGCAATTGAGATGGTCTGATAGGAGAGAATTCACTGCAGCTCCCCAGGCTGGGAGAGGACATAAAAACTCCACTGATTTCAAGGAATGCCATTATGGAATCCATGGGGCTGAGCCTGGAACGAGGGAGAGTTTTCCCTTTGGCCACACCAGAGAGCAGCAGGCGTTTTCTGGGGGTCATTCCTCACTTGTGGCTTTCCAACCTGCTGGAGTTCAGGAGCCCTCACAGTGCTGTCCCCAAACTGTGGGGACAGAATCCTGCCCAGCACTAATTAATGGAAATCACACCACTGATCACTCAGAGACAGTGTCATTATTAATTAATTATTGCTCTGGGGTATTTAGAAGGTGAGATCTCAGGGATTCTGAGCACTTTTGCTGCCAGACTCCATCCAGACTCCTCCAACTCCCACCCATGACTGGGAAAAGACTCTTTTTTCAATACCCTTGTAACTCAGGGGTTACTCTGAGGCTACTCCAGACCAAAGCAGGAGGCAGGGACTGTCCCCAAGCCTGGCAGCTCCCCTTGTTCATCAACTCACAAGCGCAAACAGCCCCTGCTGCCCACTGAATTTAGGGATCTGAGGCAGGACTTGCTCTTAATAATGGGTTTGTGGTGGTCAAGGCAGTGTAAAAACCGCAAAAAAATAAAGTTAAAATATTACTGTGTGTGTGCCTGAGTGTGTGTGAGCGTGTTTGGAGCACTGAGTGCCCTGAAGGATCAGGTAATCCTGGAAAACAGAAAGAATAGAACAACACACCAGGATTCTGGAACATTTCAGTGTCCTGTTGACTCATAAGATTGGAGCAGACAGGTACAGCCCAAAGACAGCATGATCTAAACGTGGGCCAAGCTCTAACACACAGCAGGAATGTCTAATTTTAGTCTGTCCAGTTTTGGCAATGTCACCTTTAATTGCATGGCTCATTTGAATTGTAAAACACCTTTAAAAGCTAACTAGTAAAAGGAAATAGGCCATATTTTCTAGACTAACAGTCATATTCAATTTTAACTGCAACGAAATTGGGTTTAAACAGTTAATGCACGTTAGGACTTGAGTTACCAGGGGGAAACCATGGCCTGCAAATACACAGGCAAAACTTTCAGGAGTTTAACTGGGACTGCAGTGGGATCTCTCTGCTCTGCAAACTCTTTGTGTGACACACAAACCCCTGGGATGGATTTTTCCTGGCTAAGAAGTTGCAGATTTCCATGCTGTGTGTGCTGGACTGAACTGCATTTCAGGTTTTCTCACACAAGTCTGGTCAAATCATCCTGAGATGCTGAGGAGCAGGAGAGTTCCTGAGGCACAGGATGGATGGAATGAGCAGTGTCCTGGATGACTCCAATATTCAATAAATTATATTTAATAAAGCACAAGGCATCAACAGGCACGCAAACACATAAAAAAAATTTGGATATTAAATAAAATCTCTTTAGTAACTGGGTTGTTGCGCCAGTTTAAAAATAACACAACTGAAAATGTTGCAGAAGAGAAGATTTCCTGCAAAGCTGAGCTGAATCTCATCAGCTCCAGCAAGGTTGGATTTTACCTCATGTTGAACACGGGGTGCAACTCCCAAAATTTGTGATTTTGTGGGTGAAGCCCAAGACAGCCCCTGGTGGAATCCCTGAATCCGCGTGGGAAGACACTCCCAGCAAACTCCTCCTGGTCAGCAGAGGACAGAGAAATATCGGGGAGTGCATTTAAATGATCCTCACACATGTGAATTCATTCCCCCTGCCCTGGGAGCCCAGACGGGAACCCCGGGACCACTCTGTTGTGACTTCCAGCCCTGATTAGCCCAAAATTCAGCTCCAGCTTCCCAAAGCACCCCCTGCTCCTGCCCTCCGAGGGCTGCAATCGGGGAGCTGCAATCGCAGGGAAAGCTCTGGGCAGCTTCTGCAAGAGCCAAATCCTGCTGAGCCGCTGATGGAGGTGAATATTTAAGGACTTTGCCACTGGCACAACCTGTGCTGCCACCTGAAACACACTTGACAAAGAGCTTTTTTTTTGTTGTTGCTGCTGATTGTGCTGCTCGCAGAGGCCGGGAATGATTCCTGGAGCAGCGGCGCTCTGCCTCCCTCTAGAGCGGCTGCGATGGAACTCGCAGGGTAAACTCCTTTTTCTGCCTCGGCACCGGGCAGTCGCTGGGATTTTATTCACTCTGAAAGTCTTTAGGCGGTGCAGGGTTGGTAATGCAGCAGCTGAGCTCTGCCAGCGCGTGTGGGGATGTGTCCCGAGCAGGGACAAATTTGGTGTCCCCAGAGAAGGCCCAGCACAGTGAGATCCCTGCCACCAAATAATGTCTGTTCACATAAGGGGTTTGACTCTGCATCACCAGCAGATTTCCTGCTTTCTTCAATATTCTGAAATATATTTTTGCTTTTTATCAGTTTTTCTTATCCGCAGTTTTCCTCCTGAAATCTCCAGCCCCGCTAATCCACAGTATCTTGGATTATCTGTCACTGCTGGGACAGCAGCTCCTGGGATTCACTGTCACTCCTGGGACAGCAGCTCCTTGGGATTTACTGTCACTGCAGCTCGCTGGGATTCACTGTCACTCCTGGGATAGCAGAATCCTGGGATTCACTGTCACTGCAGGGATAGCAGCTCCCTGGGATTCACTGTCACTGCAGCTCCCTGGGATTCACTGTCATTGCAGCTCCCTGGGATTCACTGTCTGCAGCTCCCTGGGATTATCTGTCACTCCCACTGCTGCAGAAATCTAGGAATACCTTCAAAATCCGTGAAAAAAGGAAGCAGAATCTCTGGTTTGGACAGTGGAATAAAGAACCCAGCTGCCTGCAAGGCCTCCTGCAGCACTGGGAAAGCCTGAACTGGGAAAGCTGGGGCTGCACTGGGAAATGTGGGAGCTGGACACTCTTCCCTGGAAGCATCCAGGACAAACAGGGACAGCAGGAATTCCCCAGGCTGGGCTGAGGCTGGCACAGCCCTCGCCAGGAACAAGCTGAGCAGGATGAGGTGGAAATTGGAAGGGGCTCTCCCCAGCTTCCTAAACCCTCTCCTGGCTTCTCCAGTGCCAAACCCAGGGAAGAGGCTGCTGGGATTTGCCTGTTAACAACTGAAATGCTCCAGAAAAGGGGAATCCGTGCCAATGGTGCACCTTAAAATCCATCAGCCATGGAAGAATTCCATCAAGGTGAAGAAAGAGAATAAAGGGAGTTTCCCAGGAAAACATCCTGGCCAGACTTGAGCAGGAACTTGTGGAATTATTTGATATTTGGGGGTTTGTGCAGGAGTGTGAAAAGGGCACAGGCTGTGAGCACCACTGGAGCCCTGATCCATGCAGGAGAGCAGATCTCTAGGAGCACCCAAAAACTGCTTTATACAGCTGGAATTGTGGCTGATGCTTCATTTGAGGCTCTCCAGTGCCCAAACCCAAGGCTGGGGTCGTATCCCTGTGGGAGGTCTGGGCATTTTACATCCAGAGGGGAAATCCCCTCCCTGGTACAAAGGCATTTCACAGATGGAGCTTCCTGACAGGGATCCCATGGCAGCAGCCCTGGAGCCCATTCCTGGCAGGGCTGGAATGGGCAGTGGGTCAGGAAGGCCAAAATGGGCAGTGGGGTCAGCAAACCCTAAATGGGCAGTGGGGTCAGGAAGGCCAAAATGGGCAGTGGGGTCAGGAAGGCCAAAATGGGCAGTGGGGTCAGCAAACCCCAAATGGACAATGGGGTCAGCAAACCCCAAATGGGCAGTGGAGTCAGCCAACCCCAAAATGGGCAGTGGGGTCAGCAAACCCCAAAATGGGCAGTGGGGTCAGCAAACCCCAAATGGGCAGTGGGGTCAGCAAACCCCAAAATGGGCAGTGGAGTCAGCAAACCCCAAATGGGCAGTGGAGTCAGGAAGCCCAAAATGGGCAGTGGG
>JAHLSL010000244.1:767751-826464 GCA_025920805.1 Petroica traversi | reverse complement strand
CCTCCCCACGATTTCTCTTTGTGCATCTCCTCAGGAGCCAGGCCTGGCTCTGGGGCTGAGATTTAAAGTGTGGCTTTCCCCCAAGCTGCTGCCTCCTCACGATTTCTCTTTGTGAATCTCCTCAGAGCCAGGCCCAGAGTCTGAGCTGCTCGAACGGGGAGAAAAGTCCCCGAGCAAACAAAAAATAGCTGGCAATAAAGAGAGGGAGCCAACAGCAGGGCCCGTGTCTGTGTCAAGGCTCATTGCATTCCCCACACAGGCAGTGTCCTGACAGGAGGCTGAGTAACACCCATGAGGTGCTTGATGTATTTAATGGGAGCCTCTGAGCTCTGGGGTCCTCCCCTCACCGTGTGATCTCTTCCAGAAATAACCATCACTTGGAATGGAAGGGCTGTGATAGGCACAATCTGTTAGCAGCAAATTGAGCTGTCACCCTTGTATGTCATGTTCATTTGGCTGATTAAGGAGATATTAATCTACTGCCATTGTTACAGTATCTGTCATCCCGGGGAGGGAAAAAAAACCCAACGAGGATATGCAGGCAGCTTTTCTGGAGGTTTATTTATATACCCAGGCAGAGAGGAGAAAGCAGAGGTGTGCGGAATACAAATGCAACTCTAATCTGCTCCAAATATTGAACCAACTGCAATTGATTACAGATGCACGGGCAGAGCAAAGAGCAGATCCTGCTCCAGGTGAGGCTCAGCCTGGCTTTGGGCTGGTCCTGGCAGGGCAGTGACACCAGTCCTGAGTGGTCGGGCTGTGGCTCCTCAGGACACAAACCATTTTAGAATGGGTGCAGGGTGTGGTGGTGAGAAGTTCCTGACACCACATTTCGTTATTTCAGGAGGCAACATCAAATGCCTTCATTGCTGCTTTTGGTGCAGGAGTGGAGACTCCCCTGTTATAATTGCTGAGTGGTTTCAAGGCAGGAAGCTCCTGAAACACTGAATAAACCTTGGATTAATGTTCAAACCTGGTGGTTGGACTTGATGTTCTTAGAGGTCTTTTCCAGACTTAATAACTCCATGATTCTATGACCAAAGTCCTTTTTGTTCCTCAAATATCAGAAATTGTTTCTGGAATCCACAGCACTGAAAGCCCACTGAACAAACACCCCAGAGCCAATTTACCTGTGAGTGAGACACTCTGCAAAACCAGTCCCAGCTCCTCTGCCAGACAATTCCTTCCTTCCTTCCAGAATTCCTTCCAGAATTCCTTCCAGAATTCCAGAATTCCAGAATTCCAGAATTCCTTCTCTCATTCCTTCCAGAATTCCTTCCCTACTTCCTTCCAGAATCCCTTCCTTCCTTCCAGAATTCCTTCCAGAATTCCTTCCTTCCAGAATTCCTTCCAGAATTCCTTCCTTCCAGAATTCCTTCCTTCCAGAATTCCAGAATTCCTTCCAGAATTCCTTCCAGAATTCCTTCCAGAATTCCAGAATTCCAGAATTCCAGAATTCCAGGATTCCAGGATTCCAGGATTCCAGGATTCCAGAATTCCTTCCAGAATTCCAGAATTCCAGAATTCCTTCTCTCATTCCTTCCCTCCTTCCTTCCCTCCTTCCTTCCAGAATTCCTTCCCTCCTTCCTTCCAGAATTCCAGAATTCCTTCCAGAATTCCAGAATTCCTTCCAGAATTCCTTCCTTATTTCCTTCCAGAATTCCTTCCAAAATTCCTTCCTTATTTCCTTCCAGAATCCCTTCCTTCCTTCCAGAATTCCTTCCCTGTTTGCATTTCCCCATGGGAGCAGCTCCTTCCTGCAGGTCTCATCCCCATCCTCTCCCCATTTGGCCTGGAAGGAGATGAGCACTGAGCTCTTTTGTTTTTGGGGAGCCAAGCTGGGGCTGTAGGAGATGAGAAGGTGCCACCTCTGCTGTGGAACAACAGAGCACTGAGCGTGGTCTGAGGATTAAGCACAAAACGCCTCCAATTAAGGGTAATTAAGGGAAATATTGAGTTACAGCAGCAGATATTTAAATAAGTGAACACTGACTACAGATCCTGGTGTCCATAGCTACAACTGGCACTGCCTTTCAGTTGAAAACTCTGGTAAACAAACACAAACTTTGGGCGATTTCCAGTGGATGTGCCCCTGTCAGTGCTGCTTCCAGAGCCCTTTCACCAGAGCCAGGCTGGGCCGGCTTTAATTCCAGAGCAAAGCTGTCATTAAAACAGAATTTTAATGAATATGCAGGTGCAAAATCTTGTCTGTGTAGGGTCTTTCTCCTTTTTGCAGTGGGAGCATTAACACAACCTGAAAAGCCCCAGGATCCATCATTAAAAATGAGCTGTTGGCTTCACATTTTCCTGGATGAGGAAATGTATGCCAAGCCCCTCCAGCCCCCCCTTGCTTTTGCCAGAGTCTTCATAGTTTATGTTTGAATCAATAACTATTTTAATATGGGGAGTTCAGAAAAGTTTGATTCAAATTCCTTTGACACAGTTCCATCAACATCCAGTTATAGAGCCATTCTGCATATGACTCATTAAATATTTAAAAGATTCCTATTATTGAATTAACTATTTATTGATTTATAATTTAAAAGATTTATGCTCGGCCATTAAAAAAAATTCCGAGCTGACTTTCACTTAAAGAGATGTCAGGTGCCATTTGCTGCTGGTGAATGTCTAATGTACCCTTTTCACCCCCGGAGTGAAGAAAGGACAATTACTCAAGGACCTCTGGTTCAATATTCGGGCTGCTCGGATGCTGAGGTCGGTGCTTGCTGATTTTTCCTGCGGCATTAGGTCATGCTCAGCAGCCTCCATCCATCCCACAGAACTTCCCTGCAAATGCACAGCTTGTGGTTTCTCTGCTGCTCCATTTATTGATCTGCATTTTGTCCTGGTTCCTGCGTTCCCCAGGCTTTCCTGTGGCTGAGCAGAGGGATGGACACACGGACACCCAGATCCTCCTCTTCCACCACTGCTCGTCCAGAGCCTCCTCAAACAGCTCCTCAGGCTGGGAGCTGTGGGGAAAAAAAATGAAATTAAGAATGGATTTCAGAGCTCTGCTGAATTGGGAGCATGGAAATTAAAATATACTCCGAGGCTCACAGCAACTCCCAGCTTTAAAGCAACACCTCCCCCGCTGATGCTTTGCTTTTGCTGGAGTAAAAAATATGAATTTAATGCCTTTATTTAGCACCTTTAATCTGAGGCTCACCGATGGCTTTAGCCCCATTAATTATTGAAATCTGGGAGAGCCCCTGGGGGTGTCTATTATTATAATATTCCCTTTACAAATGACTACACTGATGCACAGGAAGGTTAAGTGACTCTTTGAAGGCCACACAAAGTCCAGCCACAGCCTCCCAAAGAGCAGGGAAATGGGACAGAGCAGGACAAATACACCGCCTGCCCCAACTGAACAAAATCAAAGTATTTCCAAATACAGACAGAAATATTACTTGGATCTAAAGGAGGGGGGGAAATAAGCACAGAATATGGGAATGGATTTTTTTTTTTCTGTACTCAGCAAGCGAGGCTCTGCTTCAGATAATGATCTCTGCCTATTTGTTTTACTTGGGACTTCGGGGACCTGAGTTTTAGTGATACACATTTTTCTACAACCCGTTCTTGGCTCTCCATCAACCCACACGGAGTAATTAGCACAGGTCTGTCAGACACAACTACAGCAGAGTCATGCATTATACCCTAAAATTGTTGTTCCAGCTTCTCCAATCCGTGAATTATAAATAAAGACTTGAAAAAGCTGCTTGCTCCAAGTAGTAACTATTTCAAGCCTGCTGTACAGCTCTCCCAGTGGTATTGCTGGGGGTTAGGGATTAACCCTAGAAAAATAATTTTCGGAATATCAGACAGAAAACTGTAATAAACTGAGTTGGAATTGATATGGGAAGGGAAAAAGGGGTATTATGGAGGCAGGGAGAGGGAAGCTCACGCCAGTGGGATAGGGGAGAATACTTGAACAAATAGAGATGCACACATACGGATATTTTTGTTTGTCTTGCCTTTATTCCTCATAAATGGGCACTGGGAAGGACTCTGGCAAAGGCTCAGATTGGGAAGTGTGGAGGTGGGGCTCAGAGCAGCAAACAGCACAGGTACCCCTTAGCAGTGAAATCCAAATGTGTGGTTGCTGCTGTAGCTGTTCAGGAAGATGCCTTGGGATGCAAATCCTCCCCAATCCACCCCTGCTCGGCTGCAGAATCCCTGTGGCCACAGCCAGGTCACTCTGGCACCCAGACCCCCTCGGATCAGCCTGGCAGGTCCCCACAGGCTGCAGACAAATCCTGTGCAGCTTTCCCTGTCCCTTCTCTGCTGCAGGGTGGGAGCTGCAGTTCCCACCAGCAGCGCAGCCTGACCTTGGCTGGGTTATAAATGTGCATTTTCTCAGTGAAAGAGCTGCAGATGCCCCACTTTGTGTGGCTGCACAAAGTAACTCCCGTGGCCCCAGGGGTTCGTTTCCATTTCTCCTTCCCGGTGGAGGATCCAGGGCAGTGTTTGCTGGGCTGCTGGGGACCTGTGCCCAGCAGTGGGGCAGAGCTGTTCACAGCACAAACCTTCTTCAGACCCGCTCAGAAAATGCTGGGCAGGGTTTATTTGGAGCACCAAGCACTCGGGAGGGGGTTTGTCCCAGAGCTGCTCCAGTGCCAGGAGTGGGGTGTGGGGCAGGGCTGGGAAGCTGGGATCCGGGTGTGATCCTGCTGTGATCCTGCTGTGATCCTGCTGTGATCCTGCTGTGATCCAGCCGTGATCCAGCTGTGATGCAGTTGTGATCCAGTTGTAATCTAGGTGTGATCCAGCCATGATCCTGCTGTGATCCAGTCATGATCCAGTTATTATCCTGCTGTGATCCAGCTGTGATCATGTTGTGATCCTGCCATGATCCTGCTTTGATCTGGCTGTGATCCAGTTATGATCCTGCTGGGATCCTGCTGGGATCTGGCTGTGATCATGTTGTGATCCAATTGTGATCCAGCTCTGATCCAGCTTTGATCCAGCTCTGATCCAGCTGTAATCTGGCTGTGATCCAGTTATGATCCAACCATGATCCAGTTGTGATCCACCCATGATCCAGCTGTGATCCACCCGTGATCCAGCTCTGATCCACCTGGGATCCAGCTGTGATCCAGCCATGATCCAGCTGTGATGCAGCTCTGATCCAGCTGTGATCCAGCTCTGATCCAGCCGTGATCCAGCTGTGATCCAGCTCTGATCCAGCTCTGATCCACCCATGATCCAGCCGTGATCCAGCCGTGATCCAGCTGTGATCCAGCTGTGATGCAGCTCCCAGGGGAGCTCCTCTCCCTATGCACAGTCTGAGAGGCAGAGCAGAGGCTGAGAGCGAGCACAGGCAGGGAGGAAGATTCTCCCCTGGGGACAGCGGTGACAGACAGGCCCCTCATTGTCTCTGTCACCTGTAATGGACTGGAAAGGGAAAAGCCCCTGAGAAGGAGCCCAAAGGAGCATCAGCCTCTCTCTGCAGAGCCACAGCCCCCAGGCAGGCACAGATAACCCCCTGCCCTGCCAGCCCTCATTAGCAGCTGCAGCCTCACGGCTTGTTGGCCATCCGAGGCAGGAGAATCTCTGAGAGCAGATTCCCACTGGAATTTCCATGAAGCCTTGGCCACTGAGCCACTTCCCCAGGCTGGCACGGTGCCCTGTCCTGCAGAGGCACAAACCGAACAGCCTGACAATGAACCCAACACCAGCAGCAGCTTCACATGAGGGTGGCACCAACTGCAGAGCAGAGCAGAGCCTTGGGCACTTTGGGCACCCACAGACTCCAGAGGCTCCTCAGAGCTCCTCTGACAAACCCCACCCCATCAGGCTCCTTCTGTTCAGATAAACAAAATATTCACAGAATGGGCCAGGGAGGAGGGGACCACATTGGGTCACCCAAGCAGGGTCACCATTGTGTCCAGAGGCTTCTGGAATCTCTGCTAGGGAGACTCCACACCCTCCTCCAGGCTCTCTGGGGCTGCAGGCAGGTTCTCAGGGATGCCCAGCACCTCCAGTGCCGCCCAGGAATTCCTGCATTATTATAATATTCCCTTTACAAATGACTACACTGATGCACAGGAAGGTTAAGTGACTCTTTGAAGGCCACACAAAGTCCAGCCACAGCCTCCCAAAGAGCAGAGAAAATGGAATTCCCCCAGGAATTCCATCCCTACGGGCAGGTCCTTCCTCCTGCTCACAAGCTTTGCCTGATGGAAAATGCAGAAGTGACTGCCAAGCTGTGAGGGTGCAATCTGATTTTTGGTGATACACATCGCTGCAGAAAACTGGCACCTGAGCGTGGAATAACACAAAATATTTTTTTTTCTTTAATTTGCAGCCAGACCAAAATATCTGCCCTCATTTGCAAGTTTTTGATAATAATCCTAGATAGCCATCAGAGCCACAAATAGCGTGTCACGTTCCACCTGAAAATCAAACCCTGGATTTCCTGGGACAGCACACAAAGCTCGGCTCTCCATGTGCAATCCCCCAGAATGGCCAGGAACGCGTGCGGGGAGCAGCAGCTTTGATATTTAAGTACCTGCGAATTACAACGTTTCAATGTAAATCCACGCACGGAGGGAGCCGGGGGGAGTGGGGAGGATACACCCATGAATGGGCTAATTCAGAACGAGAGCGGGCAGAATGAATTATTCACTGGAGGTTTTTTATCTGCATTATTCACACCGTGCACTGGAACACAATTACCCACTTGGTCAGTAGAGCTCTGCCCAAAGTTTGCTCTGCTGAAAAGACAAAAAAAAAAAACAAAAAAATGAGGTTCACAGATTGAGGCTCAGCCCAGCTCTGCGTTTAGCAGGAATCACTGCACACCGAGATTAATAGAACATCATTCAGTGTCTGAGAGAGCGAGTTATGATGAAGAAGCTGTTGAAACAGGAAACAGTTGATTTCCCAGGAGCCCCGTAAATCCACCTCTGATGTCCTTTCAAATTCTCTGTTATTGCTGCAAAAATTTTAAACACCAGCAAGGGGGTGGAGCAGCTGCCCCGCTCATTTACTGGGAGAGGAATTGTGCTGTGGGCCTGCCTTTGCAAACTGGTTCAGGGTTTGCAGAGCCATCAAAAACCAGTGACCTCCTCCTCCTCCTCCTCCTCCTCCTGTTCCTCGCACCCAGTGATGCCAGAATGATTTTTTTCCTTTTCTTTTCTTTATCTTTTACACAGTTCTGTGTATCACAAAGCATTTGCACACTTGTAATCCTTTAATCAGTGCTCTGTGAGTGCCCTGCAGGCCCTGAGGCTGAAGAGCCCAGAGCTGCAGAGCCAGGGACACCAAACATTCTGCTGGCTCAGGAAGCCAAGGGCCCCTGGCAGGACAGATTCTGGAAAGTCGAGCTGAGCCCAGCCCAGCCCCAGCATTGGGCTCCCTTGTTGGATCTGGGCTGTGGAAAGTCTGGAACTGGTGTGTGTGACTGATGGGTGTGTGCATTGTGAAACCTGGCTGAGCTGATGCTGATCCCAACAGGATCCTAATTAAAATCCCGAGCTAACGACCCCCAACCCTCTCACCGAGCCTGGCTCCATTTTCCTAACACCAGGAAAAGGCATCACCAGGATCGCCACAATTCAGCATTTCCCTGCCTTTTTTTGCCCTCCTGCTGCCCCTCAGCACCCTCTCAGCTCTCCCTCAGCATTTTTCCCCTTTCACGTCTTATTTTTGGGGTCTCCAAATTCTCACACGCCTGTGACATGGGAGAGTCCTGCTCCGACTGGGCTGGACATTCCTTCTGACACCCATGCCATAAATCTTGGTGAGGCATGGGCTGATCCAGCCAAAGGGACTCTAATGCCATAGGATTTATTTTATTTTATTCTGTTTATTTTAAGTCGACTCATTTTATTCTAAATTAGGGCTGTTCTGGGTGTTCTGCCAACTTTTAAATTGAGCCACCCAAGGAGAGCAGGGCAGGTACCATCCCACAGTGAGCTCCTCTGAGCTGTGAGTGGGTGAAGGCAGCTCCAGAACCAGCAGATAACACCAGAGTTGTAATTTTTCTTTCAAAATCCACCAATTCTCCCCATTTCATGGCCCATAATTAATGCCACTGCAGCTGCCATCAGCACTGTAGCCCATCAAAAGCCTCCAGAAAACAGGATTTTCCCACTTCAGACCCTCAGAGTGGGGGATCTGGGTCCAATTTCCAGCTCTGCTCCATCCCCGGCTCCTTTCTGAAGAAAAGTCCCCCTCTCTGTGGCTCTGCTGAGGAGTGCACAGCTCCCTGCTGCCCACGAGCCCCATTCGGGCTCCAAGGAAACAGCACAGGAAGGATTTTCCACCCTGAGGATCCCTTGACAGAAATGTCTCACCAGGACATTAAAAATGACAGCGTTGAGGGGCTGATAAGCAGCATGTGATTCCTGAGGAGTCCACACATGGACTTTGTTTGCTGTTGTGCTGAGAAACCCATTTTTCAATATCAAAAAATCCCCCTTTCCTCCATGTGCTGAAGTGTTATTAATTTCCAACTGCCTTCTTTAATTTTTTTTTTTTCACTGAAGATTTAAATGCACAATTGCTTGAGATTTTTTTCCTGTGTGCTTTCCTCCCTGTTTTCTACTGTTGAAAACCATATTTCTTCAAAATAAAAACGTGCTGCTTCAGAAGAGTATCAACAAGTCCAAACCTCTGCTTCTCCAGGAATAAACTCCCTTTCCAAGCATCAGCTCTTCCCAACAGGATGAATTTTGGCACTTACACCACCAGCACCTACAGAATTTCTGTGCTTGGAACAGAGATAATTAAAAACCAGCTTCCCCAGATTTAGGAATCCCAAGGACAAAGATTAAAATTGCTTCCTGCCCTTTCCATGTCCTTGCTGCTCCGTGGTGATGCCATCCCTGCATCCAGTGCTCCTGGACCCAGCTGCTCCTGCCATCCCACCCCCCCCAATTTTGGGAACACAAACCACATTTTAACCAACAGGTCCCATTTCCCAAATCCCAGCCGTGCATGACTTCCCTGTGTGAGCAGCAGAATCTTATGTTTCTTCATCAAGGAGTTTTTCTTCCTGCTTTCTCAGCTGTTCAGTGTCTCTGGATTTTCTTTTTTTTTTTTTCTTTTTGGCTTGAGGTCTCTGCCTAATTATCTGTAACCTTCTGTTCGAAGATCGCTGTCCTGGCCTGATAAAAACCAGTAACTTTGAAAACAAACTGGGCCTTAATTTTCCTTGACAGCCCTTCTTTAAACATGTGGGCAAAGCCCCGGCTTAATTAAATGCACATTCGTATTCCAAACAAATTAAGTACAATTAAGGACTCTGAGTTATGGGTATCTATCACTCGGCGATGTTTTTGTAAAAATTACCACATTTAGATCAAACACAGAGGACCCTTTGCTTAATTGCTTCATTAGGGCCCGATGCAATAGGCTTCATAAATACAGGCTCTGATGTCTCTCTGGGAATTGCCCAAAAGTCGGCTCTTAGAGTAATTGCTTCCACATTTCTGCCCTGCTGCTCTCCCCAATGGCACTGGGGGCTCTCAGATGTGCCAGGGACTGGGGTCCCACCGTGTCCCCCAGCTTGGGGACACTGCTGTGCCCTGATCCAGGAGGGTTTGACAATTCCTGGCTGGGAGCACACCCCTCACCTGCAGATCCCACAAGCCGGGTGCTTTGGGGATTCCTTTTTTGCAGAAGTTGCTCTGAAACAATAACAAACCCCCCAAAAACATCAGGCAGCTCCATCCTGGGGATTTCACTAATTTTATCCCTTTAGCTCCTACAAATGCAGCTGGTTTGGTGCTGAGAAGAGAGGTTTGATTTGCAGTGGTTGCTGTAGCTGTGAGTAAATTAAATAAATCTCCCTTCAAATGCACCTCGAGTGAGGAGCCCAGGTAGAGATTATCCCTCAGTGGGTAACGTGGGTGCTCAGGGGCACAAAGGCACCAGGAAACTGGGGTTTTTTTTTGGTGAGATGCCACAAGAGTAGCAGTGATGCCACCCCCTCCCTTTTGCATTTGTTCCTGGCTCAGTGTCAGGCTCAGGAGTTCTGCTTTTTCACCAAAACAAGAGCTGTGCACCCAGGAGCAACAACCGAGGCTGCAGCAGAGCTCAGAGCGGTGGGAGCTGCCGTGACAGGGAGGTGAGAAATGGCCATGTCACTCTCCAGTGAAAGGTTTGCAGCATTTCTGGATTGCTGTTCAAATATTCCTGTTCTTTACCAAGGGAAAAAAAAAAAAAAAAGTGTAACTAAAATGCTTTCAGTTCTTTCTCTTCCAACTTCCTTTGTGTCTTTCTCTCTATTTTTTTTTATTTATTTTTTTGCTTGCTCTTGAAAACAGACAAATGGAAAGATATAAAAGGGAAAAGGAAATCCATCCATCTTCTCCAAAGAAAATGCTTCCAAGTTTGCATCTCCCACTAAAAATACCCTGAAATACATTGTTCCTCTAATGAATATTTGAGTTTCCTGAAAAGCACAGTTTTTCCATGGATATCATCACTGGTTGCAGAGAACTTTCAGCAATTGAAATCCATGCTGGTGACAACATTTGTGCAGAGGCCGAGCTGCTTCATTATTAATAATAATATTTCAAGGTGTAAATGGGAATTCATCCTGACATGATCAGCACTGACGAATCTGGAGAGAGATGCAGCAGAAAAAAATAGAAAAGAGATGACAAAATCATTGTCAATGCTGCCGTGGGGACAGCAGCTCCCCAAACCTCAAGCCAAGGTGAGGTTCATCCCTTGCTCTGCCCTGATCAAAGGGATGGAAAATCCTCCAGAAATGACTTTTCTGTGCCTCAATCAGCTGATGGAATCTGGGGCTGGAATTGTCCCCCTGCCACCCTTTCCCCACCATTCCATGGAGCATCCAGGGCTCGGCTTCTGCCACCACCAACCCAACATCAACACAGGGCCTGACCACCAGCCCTGGGAGCCCCAGCAGCTCCTGGACCTGCAGATTTGCAGATTTACCCTGCAGATTTGCAGATTTACCCTGCAGATTTGCAGATTTACCCTGCAGATTTGCAGATTTACCCTGCAGATACACACCAGGATACAGAATTCAGCCAAAGAACTGAGGGCACACAAACAGAAGCCAGCCTGATTTCCAGTGGCCAGAGAAACAGAGCTGCTCATTTTCCAGCTGCTTTCTTCTCCAGACCAATTTTCCTCAATGCTAAAGTGGAAAAGAAAAAAAGAAAAAAAAAAAGAAAAAAAGAAAAAAAAAGCACAGTGGATTGTCCAGTTCATGACTGGATGGCTGGCAACAGAAATCCTATTTCCAAACTGACCCCTGCTTTCCTGCATGGCATTCATTAATTCCACAGGCTCACATTTCTAGGAAGATGTCAGTCATGTCTGTGATTTTTCTATCAGCTATTAATGCCAGATCACAAGGTGAGAAAGCAGGGGTTTTAATCTCAGGACCCTCAGGAGATGGAGCTGCATACATTTGGTGTGAGCCATGTGTCTGGAAATGTCAAGGACAAATATTTTTAAAGTAAGGAGTGAGTGTTCATATCCGTGTGCAGTCTGAAGTCCTGCACAAGTGATCCAAACCAGCTTTTTTCTCCCTCCTGAAGCCAGGAATTGAGTTTAGATGCCCTAACTGGGCACCTCTGCATTTAAAAATTTGCATTTTTATGCTGAGTGACATTTTCAGCCTCTCCTCAGGGTGCTGCCCATGGCTCTGTTCACTGTTCTACCCAAAGAAAAGTTTCTCTGTAGGAGCAGCAAAAGTTCCCTACTTCCAGAAATTGTTTGTCCCTTCATTCTAAATATGAGGTTGATTCTTCACCTCTGGGTTTGTGGGGTTTTTTTCATTCCCCATTAGATTGCTCTCCCGAAATTTCCTGATTGTGCAAAATCAGGCTCTGAATTTGTTGCAAAATCAATGACATGACCTAACGACATGAGAAAGGCACAAAATCTCCTTTTCTTCTCATCCTTAGCTCAATTAAATGATAACATTGAGTCCCCTCATATTCCAGGGGTCACCACATAAATCCTCTGCACTGCTGGATCAGAAGTAATGTAGTTACTATTATAGAGCAATACACAGAAAACCCCATTAAAATACCACGTAGGCACATTTATTTCTAACTTCACACACAAAGAACTAACACTGTGCTTCTTTGCTCCTACAAGTTCCACCAAAAAACACCAGGAAAGGTTCCCTCAAAACTGTGCTCTCAGAAGAGTGGAAAAAAGGACGGAATTTCTCCTTGAATTGGTCAATTATGGACTTGCTCAAGACGTGCCACAGTGAAGGGCAGGAACAGAACAGATGCTCATCCCTAGGAGGACTCTTGGCCCTGAACCGCTGGGAATTTTAGGGGGAACACGAGTGGAATGGGAGGAACAGGAGTTACATCCAAGCACTGCCGGCCCAGCCGGGGAAAAGCCTCTCATGACACCCATTTCACACCCCAGTGCCCGCTGCTGCCACCCAGGAATGTCATTTGACTCCCGAAGAGTCGCAAACAGTTACTCATTTGCCCTTCACACGCTGCCACCGATTTGCTTTCTTTCCTAAAGGGTGTAAAAACTCCCGGCCTCGCAGGTGAGGGGCAAAAAAAAAAAAAAAAAAAAAAAATATATATAATAAAGAAGGAGAAATATCTGAAGAAACCCGAATTGTTTGCATCTTTGGCTTGAAGCACGGCTCAGCTTTCAGCTGCTAACTGGCACCTAACATATTCTCGTCCTTATTGCACCCAGCTCCAAACATCTTGGATCTGCGAGCCACAAAGGAGAAGGCTCCTTTATCAAGTCAATCTCCCGGCCCCATTATGTTCCCCTACAACAGTTTCCGTAAACATTCAGCAATTTTCGGTGTCTGGGCCGCGCAGCTGAAGAGGTGCATAAACAGGCTCCACTGAAATGTGAAGATGACTGATAATGTACTAACATTGAGACCCCTTGCTGGGATTATTACCCCCTGAGTGCTCCTTACAGAATGTGCCTCTTATCTCACACTGACAACGCTAATAGAATATGCATAGCCCTATTAGCATACAAGATAATAGCACCCTGGAGGGGACAGAGCCATAAAACTTTAAGTAGAAATCAAAACAGAAGGAGGAAGAAAAAGGGAACATTGTCACAAGCCAAAAAGGGGGGAAAAAAAAAAAAAAAAGGAGCCCGAGGGCAAATTTTGCTGCGGAAAACACACATAGTCATAATTCTTGCGCTAGTCACCATGCAAATGGTAATAGTCTTTAGTCCCATGAATACTATCAGTGCCATGTTTGCCGTGAAACATTAATTGAGATACTGTGCCCCTTTCGGATGCAGCGGGGAGCCGTGTGTCAAATTGCAGCACAACAAAATTACGGCAACATCTGCAAGGAGCGCGCAGCAGCCATCGGGGCACCTCGCCTCGGATGCGTCCGGCTGGGGCTCCGCCGGTGCAGATGGAGCTGGAGAGGAGCAGGAGGGGAGGGAGCAGCTGTCCCCGCACCTGGGGACCCGCGGCTCGGCCCTGCCCGGGGTGCAGAGCCCCGCGCCGCCAGGAGCATCTCCTGACCCCGCTGGTGAAGCCCCCACAGCCCTTCCAGTGCCAAAGCGCCTCTTTGGTCACGTCTGGGCGCTGCTTTGTGCCAAAGCCCCTCTTTGGTCACGTCTGGGCGCTGCTTTGTGCCAAAGCGCCTCTTTGGTCACGTCTGGGCGCTGCTTTGTGCCAAAGCCCCTCTTTGGTCACGTCTGGGCGCTGCTTTGGAGTTTGTTCCCCGCAACCCCGCATTGTCCCGGGGCTTTCAGAGCTCACCCACGGCTTTCAGAGCTCACCCACGGCTTTCAGAGCTCACCCACGGCTTTCAGAGCTCACCCACGGCTGGCAGCCGGCCACGCGTTCATGTGCTTTCCATCTTCCCGCAAGAGCCAAAGTTAATCTTTCAGCGCTTGGCACAAGAGTGTGAATTCAATCAAAAGGGCTTCGAACAAGTTTAGGATGGTTTGTCTCTAAACAAACGGGGAGCGGGGAGCTCGGAATGCTCATTGTGGCTCAGTTCCTGCCTGGGGCGAAACCGAGATAACCCCGGCGGCACCAGAGCTCCGAGTGCGGAACATTCACCTGCCATGGGCATGGAAAAACCTCCCCATCCCGCTCCGAGCGCCTGCTCCCACCCTGCTGCTTCCCCAGCAGCTTCCAAAAGCCCTCCAAGCTCCTCGTGGTCCTCTCTGTGGGGTGTGAGAGCCCCCGATGCTCTGAACGCCCTGGACCGCGGGTGCTTCTCCTCCGCTCCGGTGTCGGGAGGTGACGAGCTCGGCATCCCCGGAATTTGGAAGCGCCCTGCAAAGCGAAGTTTTCGGGATTCCTCCTGGCATTCTCGGGCTTTTCCACAGAGCCGAGCGCTTTGTGCCCGTGGCTTTGTGTTGCAAAGTTTTGCAGCCTGTGCGAGTCTGCCTCGCTTCGTTTTGGCTGATGGCACTTTGTGCCGAGGGTCTCAGCAATCAGGACACAGTCGAGAAAGGCTCTGGTGAAGAAAAGAGAGGCATTTTGAAAAGGGAAAGTAGGGGGAATTAGAGGAATGATTCCTGAGTGTACCCCCACACGTGTCCCCTGTGTGTGCTTATGCATGAATTCATCCTCCCACCAAAGTTATCGCAGGGAAAACAGTTCATCTCAAAAATATACAGATTTTAGAGATTGCTGAAGCGTTTTGTTTATTGTTCTTCTGTGGCTGACTCAAACTCTGGGATAATTTCTCCTTTCTTCCTGGAAAGATAACAAAATTTTTGTGTGCATATTGTAGGAACTGAAGTCACCTCATGTGAATCACAGCTTTCAACACTCACAGGTTACCATCCGAATTTTTTACACGGACTCTCTGACCAGTCTTCTTATCAGGGATTAAACAAGGAAATGCAACTTCCACAGAAAGAGATCCCAGCATTGGCTAAAGAAATGCCTGGGCACCTGCACCCGAAGGAGAGCACCTTTTGTGAACAACTTTAGTGGGTACAAACAGGATCTGAGGGGGGTTCTCTGCCCAGGACAGGGTTTTGGAATGAGCTGAACTTTAAGGTCCCTTCCAGTCAAAACCACTCTGGGATTCTATGATTCCATGTCTGCAGGAAATTGGGTGATGATTCAGCAGGAAAACCTCACTGGATGTTTGCTTGGCTTGTGTGTGTGTGGGGGGAATATTCTGTCCTTTATGTGATAAGAAATTGCCCAGGTGAAAATGCGTTCTGTACACACAAAATATATTAAAGCTGCTAAAAATTTGGAGAAAACTTCAGGAATGTTAAACTACAAGAGCAGAGCAAGGTTTGTGCACTTCAGGTAAAGTGAGATGCCCCCACGGCAGGAGGATCTGCCTGAGCCTGGCATCTCTTCTCCCATCTACACCTTTTTTTTTGCTCTTTTTTTGCTCTCTCCTAAGCGAGGCCCAATTCCTGGATTTATTCTCTGTGCTCATGAATCCCCTCACTTCAGTGGGCACCTCACACTGACTTCTCTCTAAAGCCTGGCCTAATAAAGCCAGACTAAATGTGGACATTTCCTGGGTGCAGCAGCAGACAAGTGAAAAATTGCCAGCTGTGTATTCCTGACACATTCACCCCCAGGAGTTGGGTGCTCCAGCACAGCCACACTCAGGGAGAGGGGAGCACAGCAAACAGGGAGAGGCAGGATTATCAGCCAGCTCATTCCGTGCCATTAATTATTACAGGATAAATATCTGTTTTCCTTACAGGAAGGCTTAACTTTCATTTAGCAGCCATTATCTCCAAGGATCCCGAGGAGCCCAGGACACGGCAGCACCGTGCAGCCTGGATGTTGTTATGTATTTATTAAGTTGTATCAGGGCCCATTTAGCAGCAGCTCTGCAGTTTATCACGTAAATATCGAGTGCCAAATACAAAAGAGAAGAAAATAGCAACATAAAAAATTTATCTTTGGGGGGAGGAGAGGGAGAAAGGGAGAGAGAATGGTGCTGATAATGTGATTGTGCCTTCAGCAATAGTGGCTAATATCCTTCTGCGAGGGGCGCGGTGTGAAAATATTCCAGGGCTGGGGGAGGAGGAGGAGGAGAGGGGAGCTGAGCTGGTGTTTGTTTGTTTTAAAGTGTATTCTGGTTGCAGGCTAGGTCAGCGGGTGGCCAGACTGAGAAAATGAGTCCCCCCGGGCTGTAATAATTGTAACTGTCAGGGAAAAAAAGTCAAGGTCTTAGATAGCAGTGGTCTGCTCTGACTTCTGACCATGGAGAAATATAGATGAAAACTATTGCCTGGGGCACTCAGCGAAGAAACCAAGAGGTTTTTAACTCCTGGTGGCTTGTGCTTATGAATTGGAAAGCCCATTTTGCACCTTGGTGGTTTGTATCTGTAGGATTGTTTTCATTTGCGGTATAAATGAAGCTCGGGGTGTTCTTTCTCCTGATGCCCAAATTTGTGATGCTGCTGCCTGAGCAGCTTTGCATTTCTGAGCCCCAAACAGCACCAGGGTTTAGCAGCGATATTTTAGCAGTGGTTATTCACAAGGAGAGCCTGAATTTGATTCTCTCTTGCACTCTCCATTTATCTGAGTGGTCCAGGGTTGTCTGCTGTGGATTATTCCAGAATTACAGGTAACTTCACTGACTTACACAAAAATATTCCAGGGATAAAAGCAGTGGGAGAAAGGGGTTGGAGAATTTAAACCAGACAAGATTAAACCTTTCAAAAAGGGGGAGAAGGGGGAAAAACCTCATTGCTTCTTTTTTTCATTACACAGCCAAAGGCCAGTCACTAATGGGTCAGGTTTTTGTGCATCATCCATTTGGCTTTTATTTAAGGCAGAGTGGGAGCTCTGCTGAAAACTTGCTCAAAACCTGAGCTCTAAGAGCCCCATTTTGTCCCTTAGGAATATCCCCTTCTTTGGCAGGGCTCAGCAGCAGCTGAAAGCAGAGCTCTGACCCAGCACTGCAAGGTTTGGAGACCTTGACTTGTTTCTATTTGCAAGGGGTGAAAACAAAATCATCCGTGCAGTGACAAATTCCCTCGTGTCCGGTCACCTCTTCCTTCAGTGTCCCTTTGTCTTTGGCTGGAGAAAACACTGTGATGCCCAGAAGCTTCCTCATCAAAATCCGTGTCCTTCTGCAAAATGCTCTGGCTCCAGTGAAAGTTTATTTATTTTTCACTGCAAAATGCTTTGTTCAAGCACCTCAGCTTCTCTGACAGCCTTCTAATAGGAATTAATTTGTAAATAGAATGTCTTTAATATTAATTAATAAGAGGAAATGGAAATATTTATATACATAGACCCAAATAAACTATACAGCAACTAATTCCTGGTTGAGGGTGACAGCAGCATGTCAGGTTTTGCTGCTAAAGGTGGATAATTATCACTGGGATGTGATTTAATTGTTGAAAGTCACCGTGACAGTGAATTGGGTAATGTTTACAGGCCCCATCTGTACTTTCCTCACCTTCCTCACAGCCTGTCCGTGTCCTGAGAAGAAAGCAGAGCATGTGGAAAGGAGAAAGGGTGGTTGGATGTGGAGCCAAGGCCAGAGGAGCAGACAGGAACAGGTCTGGGGAAAGAATACAAAAATGGTGTTCGTGTTTCACCATCACAGGAGCAGCTCCCCTGCTCTGCCTCCCAAAGCTCAGGAGTTCCCATTATTTGTTGCACTTTGTGGAGAAGAAACACGGATTGTGGCACTGCTTTGGGATCTTCTTCAAAGCTCCTTTGCCCCTGGTCCCAGGAAATGCTGACAAAAGCAGAGACTCAAAACCCACGAAGAAGCACCAGCTCCTCTGGCCTGGCTGGAACAGCAGGGCCCAGACACTTCCCCTCTTACCCTGCACCAGACCTGCTGAGTTTTGCTTGGAAAAAGGCAATTTTCCAGAATGGCATCCAGTCTCCATGGCACAGGAAACGTGAGAGTTCCTGTGAGAGTTGCTCCAGCAGCTCAGGGCACCCAGTGAGAACCAAAATTCACCTTATTTGCATTTGCCTTCCCCCCGCTGATGGGTGTTTTGGTTAACGCGAGGCCTTCTGCAGGAATTTCCTACTGGAATATTTATTATCCCATAATCTTTGTTTTAGCCATAAATATTGGTTCATACAGGCCCATCCCAAAGCCCCAGAACGGGGAATGTGGTCACTGGGTAAGCAAAATTCACTTGAAACACCCGCAACCCATAAAGCTCCCAGCTTTGCCAACAGGAGAAGGGAACAGAGTGGAAATCTCAGCTCTAAGGGACTTCCATGACTTTGAACCTCACGGAGCCTTCAGTTCTGGGTTGGCTCAGCCTGGAGCCAGGCTCACAACCCACAGGGCTCCCTCTTCCAGGTTCCAGCAGCTCCAGGTGCTCTGTCACCTGTGCAGAAAGGACACAAAGCACAGCTCCACGTGCCCAGGGCTTGCAGCAGGAGCCTGTGGCTCAGCAGTGCAGCAGTCCCAGGGATTTTCTGCTTTAAGGTGAAGGTGGAACACGCAGAAGATCTCAATGTCACTGCAGAGCTGGGAGGGAGGGCTGCGAGGAGGAGGAGGAGGAGGAGGAGGAAGAAGGCAGGAACCTTCACAACTAATGTCAATTTTCTGCATCAAATATTTTGATAATTAAACAAAGCTGATCAAGAGAGGAAAACAGCATGTCTCCAGAGCTCCGGAAGCAGAGGCCCATTAAATAGAAGAGTCAGAAAGTGCCAGAGGCGGCAGCCTCAGATTAATGGCACTCCAGTAATAGATTTTCCCAGGCACAGTCACACAGGAGACAACTACTGTGCAGCCAGAGCAGCGATGAGGCCGTTAAAGCAACAGTAACATTAAATCACCTGGTTCCAGGGGGCCAGCGGATGGATGGGAGCGCATCGGCCCCGGCGCCGCCGCCAAGGTGGAGAGTTCAATCTGCTCCCAGGCACAGGGGCTGCATCCCAGCAGTCATTTCCAGCAGGGGAAGCTGGCAGCTGGGATGGAGGGTGCATATAAAAACAGACAAGCAGCAGCTGCAGGAGGAGGACAAATATCTCCTCCTGAAATGGAGAAATGGGGGTTTAACGTCGCGGCGTTTGGGCCGTGGCTGGTTTGGTGCTGTTGCTCTTCTCAGGGAATTCTCAAGTACAGGTTTTGTCTCCAGCGTTTCTCCCATGACTTTCAGGGTGTGAAAATACCATTTGGGATTTGTTTAGGTGCGGCCAAAGTCCAAGAAGGGGATGGGCAGGTGGGAAATCAGCCCTGTGGTCTTACAGGCGAGCCAGTTTTATCTCAGCAGTGCCTGAGCTGATCTTCCTTGAAACGTCCATCCTGTCTAAAGCGTTTCTATCCATTTTTATAATACAATAATAACAGAAATGAGGGGTTCTTCCAAGCCCAGGCTGGCATGGATTAGAGTCCACCGCAAGAGGACTTTGCTCCCAGCTGGGGTGGATGGAAACCAGATGAAGTGGCTGAAAATCGGAAACAACTTTGAGACGTTCTTGAATCCTGATACGATCACATCACAGGGATGGGTTAAATTTATGATCTTATCTAGAATTTTTGTTTGTAATCAATCCCAGACCCACTGGCTATCACTCACTATAAGCTTATGATTTCCTGGTGCTAACAAGGAAATGTTGGGACATCAAACTCGGAGGGAGTGAAGCCAAGCTAGGATATTAACAGATAGGATCAGAACTGGAATGCAGAAACTACAAAAAAAAACCCCAAAAAAACAAACCCCACACTACAAAAGGAAAGTGCCAGCCTCCTGCAGCCTCTGCATTTCAGCCTTCCTCTCTTTTGGCCCTGTGCTTCAGGTGTGCCCATTTTCCAGGCAGGAAGATTTGGGGATAAAAGCTAAAACCACCAGAAGTTAAACAGGAATCCCCTGAGAGCAAAGCAGGGCTTCAGTGTGGAGTACAATTCATCCTTCACCCTGTACATGCAGTGGGAAATGCAGCAAAATGCACTTAATTCCTAAGTTATCTCTGAATGAATATGGATAGGGAAACTGCAGGAGGTTTTGGCATCTTCTCCCATTCTGATTCAAAAAGAGACTTGTTTGGATAAAATAATAGGGCCAGTCCGAGGGCAGAAGAACTGCTCTTCCCTGAGCACAGTTTTCCCAGGTAAACAAGGCCTGGGACTCTTGCACATTTACCCACAGCACCTCAAACTTGGGGTGGTCTTCAGTTGTGACAAAAACACGGCAGAATTTGGACATTTCAGCCTAATTCTGTCCCCCAAACTTGCTGGGATAGGACCCCTCAGGAATGGGAAGGCACAGGGAGTGCACCCCCACGTGCACCTGCATTGTTTCAAGTGTTCCCCTTCCTCAGGCTCTTCCAGATTCATCACCAGCTCCTCCCACACCTTTTCCCACACCCAGGTTCTCCATATTTCTCTGATGAAGGGAAATGGATTTACACACCCAAGTTGTTGTGCTCCACTGCAGTTTTATTGTATAAGATGCAGTGAATTCCCCCGCCAGGTGATTTCCAGGTGCAAATCAGGATTTTGGTGTTTAGGAGGCTTTAGGAACATCCCTGCCCTCTGGACAGCCCTTCCCACAACCAGGAGCTCCCAAATCCACCCTGAATTGCTTTCTTCCCAACTCTGCATGGATTAGCTGGGACTAACAGTGTGACAAATCTGTTAATGTTCCAACAGGCAAGCCCTAATTTCGTCCATACCCTTCAGTCATTTTCCATATGGATGTGGAAATTCGTTTTTTTCTTTCACGAGCAGGCTGTTAATATTTTCAATACAAGCATGAAAAGATGGTTCAGAGAGAAAAAGTTTCAACAGGAGGCATTCAGGGTGCTTAAAGAAACTGGAATTCTTGAGTACTACCTAGGGTTCTGTACAAAAAACAAAGATATGTGCAGTATAAGTAGAATACATAAGCTTAGAGAAGAGGTTTAGCAGAGGATGGAATGTAACCTATGGATCCCAAGCTCCAAACCCAATCCAGAGGGGTTTTTTCATAACTGCTTGAGCACATCCAAACCTTCATTTGGTTCAGGAGCTCACAGCCAGTTCTACCAAGCTCCAGCCAGCAGGATAATCCATCCCCAAAGCAAACAGAACTGTCCCAGGGACACCACAGGGCCAGGCCCTTTATCATGGATAAATCAGCTCCATAAATCAGAAATGGCTCAGCTGAGGTCCCTGGTGTTGCCTCCTCGGGAAGGAATGGATCAGAATCTGCTCCACACAGATCTGAGATCAACGTGTGTGACTGTACCAGTTGCCTGGAATTTCTCCTAATTAGCCCATAATTACCTGGGCAAGGCAATAAGGGGGAGATGTCAGAAATGGAAGGTAAAGTACATGGAGAAACATGAACAGCAAACGAGCTCCACACACAGATAGGGATTGAGGTGTAACAGGCATTAAATAATAGCTATAAACTTTTATGCCTGTACATGAATCACAATATTATTTCTTCCCAGCTGATGCTCACAGTAGAGGTGTGTGATGTTTTCCTCTCTTGGTGATGTAAAATTAGCATGGAACAGGGTTTGTGTCGAGTAAATATCCTGCAAATTTGTGCTGGTGCCTATTGGGGACACAGATTTATGAATTTTTTGAACCTAAATGACTGCAGTGGCTTTAAAACCAGCTGGAGAAACACGGTGAAACCCATGAGCTGAGGAACTCACCACCACAGGTGCTCACTTCTGAGTCAATGTACCTCCTGCCACCTAAAATAGATAACATTTGGGATCTGTGAATGAATTTGAGGATGAAGACGCTCATTACATGCTGAAATCACAGTGTCAGGCAAGCAGGCTCCTTGTTAATCCTCAGAAGAGAAAGTGCTTGAGGATTCTGCTGTTTATTCAAGCAAACAAACTTAATAAATCCTGTTAAAGTGTTACCAAGAGTTTTGCTGCTCTGCTTGAGATTCATCCCCTCCAGTTGGAATGCTGGCTGAGGAGAGGAAGTGCCATTAACTAATGCAGAAAATAAATCCTGCTTTATTTCCAACAAATAGGACTCCTTGGCATTCCCAGCAACAACAAACCATAAGTTTGGATGATGCCATAACAACAAGGCCAACACAGAGACATTGGCCTTGATGCTCCTTGTGAGTCCTTCCAAATTCAGGATATTCAGGATATTCTGTGAAACTTTCCACTGGCAAAATGCAGCAATGAAATGGTAATGACTACCTGGATACATCTTCCTTCCTGAATTAACCCAGAGGCTTTTGAAAAGCACATCCTGAGGTTAATTACGTGGCTAATTAATGCATCTGACGTGTCAGGCCCTGGCAGAGAAGCTGTGGCTGCCCCTGGATCCCTGGAAGTGTCCAAGGCCAGGCTGGATGGGGCTTGGAGCAATCTGGGAAGGTAGAAGTTGTCCCTGTCTGTGGCAGGGGGTGGAATGAGTGGATCCTTAATCTCATCACTCTGATAAGAGGGAAACTTCCAACACTTGCAGCTGTTGGAGTGTCCCTAATTTGTCACTGTGCTGAAATATGTTCATTATCCCTGCTGAAAAGGGTCAGTTTGTGCTTCCACAGGTGCTATTCTATTTTCCCCAGTTCCATCAGTGTTTTGGAAACTCATTTCTTGAGGTGATATCTTGAGATAGTCAAAAATCGCAGTACAGTCTGAGCCTGGAAGCTTCCTGTGCTGAAAGACAGCAGCTCTGAGATATTCCCTGTGCCAGTGACTGGCTGTGCACAATGAAAAATCCTTATTTTGTCCCAAAAAGTCACTGGAGGGTCACAAGGGACCCTCCAGTCCCCCTGGGAGCAGCCCAAACACCATTTCTCCTCCACAGGCTGGTTCTCAGCCCTCAGCGAGCGGTGCCCAGGGAGAAGCCACAGCCTGGCCCCAGCTGGCCCCCTCCTTCCCACTCCCCGGGCCCTGCCAGGAATTTGAGCTGCCACACAAAATCCTGGCCTTTCCCTTCCCCTTTTGTGCCTTTTGGAGGCTCTGTTTCCCCCGGGTGGAAGGGACCTGCCTTTCCCTCCCCCTGAGCAGGAGCTGCTGCCTGCAGCTCCCACCTGAGCAGCTCCTTGGGTCTCTCCCCGCGCCCTCAGGAAGGGAATTCCTGAATTCCTGAATTCCTGAATTCCTGAATTCCTGAATTCCTGAATTCCTGAATTCCTGAATTCCTGATCTCTCAGATCTCCTGGAGCTGTGGCAGGGGAGGTTTGGGTCTGATTTCAGGAAAAGGTTCTTCCCCCAGAGGGTGGTGGGGCAGTGAACAGGGAATGGGCACGGCCCCAAGAGCTCCAGGACACTTGGACAATGCTCTCAGGATGGGATTTTTGGGTGATGGAGATGGATTGATGATCCCTGGGGGTCCTTTCCCACTCAGGAGATTCTGAGTCTCTCCCTGTCACCCACATCCCGACATTGTCCCTTCATCCCAGCTTGAAGGAATTCCTTCTGAGAACCAGGCCTCAGCCTGCAGTGTCCTGAGCCCCTGCAGATGGGCAAACCAGGCACAAAGAGAGCAGAATGAGCCTTTTCCCTGAGATAACTCAGAAAAAGAGAAGAGAGGGGCGTCCCAAGAGCTCCATTCATAATGCCCAGTTTGTTTCCATCTGAATTTCCTGGGTAGGAGCCTCCACATGAATAAACTGAGCCCAGGGAGAATCACAGCTTAAAGGGAGAAAATTCCTCTAAGCAGGCACTTTGCCTTTGGACATGGGCAGCCTTGCTTCAGGGGGAAAACTACTGTGTGAATTGGCCCTAAAATTTAATTTTCCCTTTAAAACAAATCCCTGTGCTGGCATTTTAAGCAGGCCCCGTCATGATTTACAACACGGAGTGACATTTCAGAAAAAAAGACAATGTGGGTAATGAATTATTTGCTGATCCAAACGAACAATTGGACATACCTACTTTTGGTGGATTTAATCTTCGCCAAGGCGTTAGCTGGCAAGCATGAAATATCACTTTTCGGGGGCATTCTGGTGCATTTATGCAGGGTACAATTACATGAGGCAGCTTTATGACACATTGACTGGGCCGAGTGTGATGCAATGTAATACAACCAAAGTAATACGAGCTTTTAAATGCAACATGATGGCCAAAAAAAAAAAATCCATCTCGGATCTGATCTTTGTTTCGTTTCAGATGCCAACTGTCATAATTCACAGGGAGCCAAGCCCTGCTGGTTCTGCTCACGTGAGCAGCTCTGTCAAAGCCAGTGGGATGTGCCCTTATTGAGGAGGAAACATCACTCATGGAGGGTGAAAACGAGGGGCTGAATTGGTTGCAATACCCGGGGTTCATCCTCTGGACACAAAAAATGAGCTGCAGCTCACAGGGGGTTACAAAGGGCCACGTTCAGAGCTGGCACAAAGGGTGCAGCACTTTGAGTGCTGCTTTAAAGGCAGGAGTTTGCTCCTCTTGCTGTCTTTGCCTTCCCTGAGGAGGGATTTGGGATGCCCTGATCTATTCCTGCTCAAGAAGCTCATGAGAGAAGATTTTACCCTGCTCCTGAAAACAAGCAGCACCTGATAACACATTTCAGCACTTTCCTATCAGCCTGCCCCAGGCCTGAGTGGGAATGGTCAAAGCCAAGGCAGACACGGGGACAGGAGATGAATTTGTTCCTTTTCTCTGTCTCCCTGCATTTGTTTCCCCTCCTGTGAGGTATTTCAGCTCTGCACCCCTGCCCATCAGGGTCGGACAGTAGACAGAAATGTGTCCCTTCCAATTCCAATCCTGATCCTGGGATATTTCCAGCCCTCTCCATATCCTTGATAGATAATGGTTTAATAAGCGATCTGGTTTTTATTTAAAGGGTCGGTAGTAAAACCCAGATCACATTTCTCACTTGGTGGGTTAAAAAACCGCTTATGCTCATTTCTGCAATGTAAAACGACACTATATCAAATCAAACATTTCCAGATGTGGCCAGCTTGTGGATGGAAGTGCGAGAGGAGCGAGCAGTCATGGCCAGGGTTTCCCAGGTTTTTTAAACAGGATTGGAACCCCACCTACTGGCAGAGAGGGTTATTGTGAAGGCAAGGCAAGAATTGGCACTAAAAACTCCACACTTGCAGTGAAATCCTAAATATTTCTTTATTTCCTCATAGGCTGAGCATCATCAAAGTCAATATGGGCACCTCAGTGCTTGAAACTTATAAAAATCATATCCTAAGAATGTCCTAAATTCCAGTTGCAGTGACAGATACAAGGAAAAGCACAAATGCCACTTGAAGGCTCATAAGTGCTGTCAACGCTCGTGGTACTTCAGAAAAATACAGTGTTGTAAATAATCTTGGTTTTAATTTGGATAACGTGGGTCAAATCAGCTTTGCACAGACCTTGTTTAGTTAACAATCCTAAAAGTCTGTAGTTTTATCTTCTAGTTTTATATTATAGGAAGGCAGAAGGATGAAATAAGGGATATCCCTCTATATTATGCCTCTCATGGCAGATCAAAAATTAAGACAGAAATTAGACAAGGTGGGAAAATCACATTCTAAGTGCCCACTCCTGAATTAGACAACTTAGAAAGGAAAAGGTCTTATATTTCACTTAGAACTAATGAAAAAACACCCCATCACTTCCTATGCAACAACTTTCCATGAAAACAAAAATGAACAAACCCATTCCTAGAGACAGTTTCTGCAATTTAGGTCTTGTTAAAACAGCTCAATTAGCAGCCAAAAAATTAACATTTTAACACATCTTAAAGCCAGGTATGTTTAAAGAAAAGAAGAAATCCACAGAAAGCAATTTTTTAGCACTAGAAATCAATGTTTTAGCGTTCCCAGATGAGACAATTTCTACTTGCAGCCAGAGCAACAGAGCCCATTCCAAAGGCACAAAGTCTGCACCTCGTGTTGCTCCATGGCTGCTGTTTTATTTGCATCAATCCCAAATGTCCCAGGTTTGATTTCATCACAGAACAAAGTGTTACAACAATTTCTCTCTGGAAAACACAAGCAAAGACTGAGGAGAGAGCAAGGAGAGGGTGAAAAAAAAAACAACAACAAAACCAACACTCGTTTCCAAAGGGACTCACAGAAAAACCATTCTGGCTCTCCAGGGCATAATCAAACTATTTCACTTTTTTGGGGGGAGCAGAACAGTAAACAGTTTATAAGAGTTACAGGTATGCTTGGAGAAGCACTTTTATCCTGGTAAGGGCTTAAGTCTGAAAAGGAGGAGTTCTTGTAATATTTGCTCTTAAATTCCCATTGAAAATACACCAAGTGTTGAACAAATTATGGAGTGGGACCAGTTCCCTGACAGCCCCTTCTGTTACCCCCATCCCTTCTGCAGAGAGAATCCAGATCTGTCTGGCCCTGGAATGGCACAGCAGCAAAACCTCCTGATGAAAGAAGAGAAATTGGGCTATTTGTGGCAGCTGGAATATGCACCAGGCATGTCCAAATATGAAGAAAAACAAGTCTCTGTCCTGGGACAGAGTGCTGAGAAGGACGAGAGGTTTCCAGGAGTCAGAAAGGCCTGGAAGAATTTTCATTGGTGAATAACATTGGATAAATTTGTGATAACAAAAAGATAAATTAAAGCTACAGCTGTTTGGGTGGGGCTGAGGTAGAGCCCCATGAGAAGGGCAAGGAGATGTCCAAGCTCAGAGGGACATTAAGTGTCAGCCCCTGAGAGTTTCTGCTGCATTTGGAGAAAATAATTCCTTGAAAAGTTGCATTTCCAGCACGCTTGGAATGGAATGGCAAACAGGGAATTGTTGTACCTGGCCAGAGGGAGGACTCAGCAGGTTCCATCTGCCAGGGGGACACTGTGCCAGCCCTCCCCTGCCCCTTCAGTCCAGCCCAAGCAGCCGGACTGAGCTTAACAAAGCGGGGTCTGAATAAAAAATGGAGTTTCCATCAGCACTGGGTCTGCTCGTCCTGCTATCTCCTGTGATCAAAGAATGGAAACAGCTGCACGTCTCAGCTCCCTGGCAATAAAAGCTGCAGCAGATCTGCTGTGTCCCCAGCCCAGAGCTGCAGGGAAAGAGCAGCCAGGGGCTGAGAGAGGGAAAAGGCAGCGCTCGCCCAGGCTGTGCTCAGCCACACTTCGCCTCCTCCTAAACTGCAATCTCTTAAGTGCCACTTACCCAATTAATCCGAGCTCTTCTACTTTAAAAGCTGAGCTATAACATATTTAAACAGCTCAGAAACCCTACCCAACAAGCCCTGCTCCGTATCTGATCCATCAGCTGCAGCAGTGACTGTGCATTAACTAAGAAAGGCCAAGGTTTGATTAACGCTTCCGCTGCCACTTTGCTGCTGCTGCTGCTCATTCCTGCTGGAATCCTGCTAAGGCTGCAATTTCTCAGCTTTTTTTAGTAGGGTGGATCTCATCTCAGTGGGGACTGTCTGTTGGACCAGCTCCTAGAACATCCTTGCAGCAGCTATAGTAACTATTTTTATAGGCGAGTTTTATTAGGAAAGTATTTTAAATGGCCTTTGAATGCAATTTAGCAGCTGGAAATAAGGCAGTTTGCCAGCATCATGTGAGCAGACAAGCTGTGGAGCACCAACAAGTGCTACCAGAGATCTTCAGTCCCCGCCAGGCTGGGCATGAAAACCCACAAGAATTCAATGAGCCAGAAGGTGCCCTTAAACTGCAAATGCCTGAAAGGCTGAGCTCTGCTGTTCCCAGGTCCCTCACTGGAAAAGGCCCTACTTTTGGAGGCCTAAAGGACATAATTAGAGCTGAAAGAGCTCTGGGAGTGGTGGCTTCATTACACAGTGGATGGCAGCTCACCATAAATACGTGTAAGGACATCAGGAGCACCACTTGGATTTCTCCTGAGTGTGGAAAAGGAGCGTGAGTTCAGGGGTTGGTCCTGGACAAGTGATCCAGGGAATTAAATGAAGTGGCCCAAACACACAGAGCCCAACAACATTCACCCCCTGCCACACAAAGAAGCAGAAAAAGGTCTGGGTTTGGAAAAGTGCTGAGCAGACACGAGGCCCTGGTGCTGCAGCCAGACTCCCGTGCGCGGCCACGGCCAGGAACCCGATTGGCATCTCTGACTGACAATCAGATGGCTGAGGAAGGAAAATCAAAGCGTGAATGAGCTGGAGACCCTGATCCCATCTCAAGCCACACTGGCACAGTCATGTGGGGAGTTACTGTGGTTTCAGCTCATGCAAACAGGAGTGGAAAGTGGCCTCCAGTACGAGCACACGCTGAGGGAAAAGGCAGCTTTGCTTTTAGACATGACTCCAATTGTGCAGTCTGAGAGTCAATTAAGCTTTGCTTTCTCTATATCTCCTTCCAAATAAAGGCTCAGTTTGTGTGCTAGGCATTTTTAAAAATAAAATCATACATTTGGCAGGTCCTGGGCATTCCTGCTACTAAATTGTTCTGTACTTTATGCAAAATCTCAGTGTATTAAATAAAGAGAAGTGGAGTAGCCCCTTTGACCAGTGTCCAAGTGTTTAGAACTGTTAAATGTGAGTTTCGCCCGTGTTTACATGTGGAATGGAACACAGCCACTCAACCACAAAATGTTCCCAAAGCAAATATCCAAAACCTGGTTGCTGGCAAGGGACACTGACAGACTCGCCTGAAACCAGTCATTCACAGGATGCCAAAACAACAGATTACCACTGGGAAGCAGCAAGCCAGGTTATTTTCTTACCTCCAGGGAAGAGGCCATGGCAAGTGACAGGAAACAGGGACTGGCAAAGCAGAGTGTGGGCTCAGGGGGTTTCAGCTGGATGGAGAAGGAGGGTTGGTGTTATTCCAGATTGCAGGAAAGTGACCTTGGATACAGGAAAGTCCCCAAGTGCCAAGAGACTGCCTGAAGCCCCTGCAGGGTGAATATTCTGCTACGTCAAGGCTGGCTGAGCAAGAGAACCCCAAATCATGAAATGGGTTGGGTAAGAAGGGACCTTAAACTCATCCATGCCCTGCCATGGGCAGGGACCTTCCACTGTCCCAGGGTGCTCCAAGCCCCAATGTCCAGTCTGGCCTTGGGCACTGCCAGGGATCCAGGGGCAGCCTCAGCCAGATGTCCTCTCACCCCAGCTCCCGATGAGCATCTCCAATTCCCTTTCCATCTTCCCTGTAGCTCCTCTTCTCCAGGCTGAGCAGCCCCAACATTCCCAGCCTGGATAAGGAAATAAAGCAGCAGAGGGAAAGGCAAAGAGAGAGAAGGAAACTCCAGCAGCTCCAGATGTTTGTCAGAGGGGAAGGTGGGATCAGGGGTTCCTGTGTTCCCTCAAACACAGGCCCATGTTTTAGTGACAGCCCGTGCTTGTCCGCCCCTGGATCGTGTCACTGTGGGTCTGTGCTTGTTCAGATAAATGGAAATACACCCTCGAAGCTGGCACTCGATGGAAAGGACATAACAGCGTGCTGAGATCACCCTCTGGGATGTTGCAAGAAATCTATGAAACAGGGCAAGAAATTATGTTCCTGCAAAAAATGTAAGCAATAGCTTGCGACACAGCTGGGAATGATCCTTCCGAGGTCCTTCCAGGATGTTTCCAAGGTCCTTCCAGGCTCCTCCCAAGGTCCTTCAAGGACCCTTCCAGGAACACCAGTTTTAGGTTGACTTCTAGAGACTCTGCTCTGGCTGAGAGATCCACCTGCCCCAAAATCCCAAACTTCTCCCAGACCTGCACAACCCCCGTGCCACACGAGCTCTCTCCTGCCTGCTGCAACAAGGTCAAGGCCACTTCCTGCACCTCCAACTTCAACCCCTGCTCCCTCCCCACATGTAGAAATCTGTGCCTGTTGGTGCCTCTGCGGTTTGTGGATCCAGTTTGGACAGAGACAGAGATCTCTGGAGTCTGGTCTTAGAGCATGAGGTTTATTGTAATAAAGAGCGTGGGGCTGAGAGAGCTGCTATGAACTGCCAGGCGTGGCCCAGAGCAGCTCAGAGAGGTGAGAGAGAGAGAGGTTCAGGAATTGGGGAATTAGAATCCTGTGGTTCCCTTTACAATACAATAAATCATGTTCTATGCTGAATATTCTAATTTTCACTAACCAATCTAGGACAAGATACAAATTCTATAGCATTTACATACAGCCTATGAGCATCCTTGTATTACCATATGGTGTTATATTTTAAACCCTAAAAACTGCTCTTTTTTTTACCTTATGTTAAGTTAGTAAAGTCTGCTCTGACCCTTGGACCTGCAGGCAGGCAAGGGCCATTGTCTAATCAAGGAAGGCCATTGTTCAATCAAAAAGTGAGATTACCTGGGTGGCCATACCATTGTTTTTCAGTTTATTCAGTAACTGAGGCTTGGTATCTCAAAACTTGTCTTCATTTCAATCTCACTTGTAATTTCTATATTTTCAGTATCTTTCGCCAGGTAATAATTTCTATTAGACTTTCCTATTTCTTCCTCCCCTCACACTCACACATCTGAGCCTTCAGCTGGCAGCAGCAGCCCGGGCAGTGCCCTGTGCCACGTTCCACCCCTCTCCCTTTCTCTGAGAGCCAGGCCACTGCTAACAAAGCACCAAATACCAGCGTTTCACCACGAGGTTTCCTCTCCTCCCTCACGTTAACACCTCCCCGCTGGCTGAGTGATCCCTGCACGCACCAAATTCGTGTTTTGATTCTGCCTGTGCATTGACACCTTGTTGCCTGAGCCGTGCTGATGGGTTGCAGGTGCCCCTCACTACGAATCCGGCCAACAACCCACTCTCAAATTTGCTCCACTTGTTAATATTAAAATCAGATGGCCAATGCCTCCCCTAAATTGGTTCAGGCTTGAGGTACTGCTGCTTCGCAGTAGGAAGAGTGTTCCAACAGGCTTTCTGCAGGCCCTGCTATTTATGGTAAACACTGCACTTTGTTGAAATAACATAAAATTTTGAGATAAACCCATTCTAGCCAAGGAAACGTTAAAGTGCCACCGTCTCTGCTTTGCAGCTTTGCAATAACTTGTGTTTGCAGCTGCCTCGTGGGGCTGGGGAAGACCTGAGCACCACATGTCCTCTGCTTAGCACTTGGAATCCAAGGACATTTCTTTCTTTGCTGCCTTTCCCAGGCTGCAAGGTTGTCTGGGCAATGTCAAGCAGGGTTCTGCTCTGATGTTTGGGACAATGTGAGCTCTGTGGGGCCAAGACTGCGAAGAGTGGTGGAAATTTTGCAAAGCAGACCAGCTTAAGCTCTGAAGATTCACTGTTTGCCAAGCCTGGAAGGGTGGAGGGGAATATTTGCTGGTGCTCCTTCATTTATTTAGCAGAGGAGAGAGGGAAACTCTCTTTAAATTCCAGTTCTGGGCTGAATTTTTATATGGATTGGCTAAAGAAAGAGTGATTTTCACTTTCCACACAACTTATTCCATTCTCCAGCATTTGTTTACAGGTCCAAATTATGATCTCTGGGGTGTTCAGTCACCATCAAAATAAAAACAAAGCACCTTAGAAGCCCTCAAAGACATCAACATTATTCCAAATACTCCCAATGTGCTTGTACTCCTTTTGTTGCCTGCAGAACATTTTAATAGGTGGACTGGCAATGGTGTCGAAAGTGATTTGAACCCAGAATTTTTTAGGTATTTCAGGAGATAAGCACCAAGCTGGGCTCCATTACCCAGCAGTGACACAGAGCTGCTACAGAAAGTGGGTCACTTGCCAGAGATGCAGGCAGGAAACACGGTCACTGTAAGAGCCAGAGCGCCCAGCCAGACCTGAGGAATTTGCCTATTTTCTGCCAACTCCTCGCATGGAACAGAAAAACAAAGTAACGTGAAACGTGGCCCTGGGTGCTGGCACAGGCCTGGAGAGGAGGCCTTGCCAGCCAAGGCTGTTTCCTTCCTCTAAAAAGGTGGCTACCCTTTTTTCTGATCATTAAAATCTGTGTCTTTGTTGTCCGGGCTGATTTGCAGGTTCATGGCCACCCCAGAGAAGCGAATAAAAATGATGGGATTACCCCTGTTCTCTAATGAGAATTCCAATGAGCAAAGGTCTAGGGAAATAACCTGTGGAACAGAGCTCAGCTGGACCCAGAACATCATTTATGACCTGCCATGGCTACTGTAAATCCAGCTGGAGCAATGTTGAGGTTGAGAGTGTCAGTGAAAGGCATCCGAAATCTGTGAGATTTTCCTGGAAATCCTATTTACATGTGAAAAATTAACAAAACCCAAAAAAATTAAATAGGAAGAGTGTGTGATTGTGAAACTAATAGGTACTTTAAAAGGAGACTTTTACATGGCACCTTTATCCACTTATTAAAGTAATTCCTTGGAATGTGCTCCAAAGAATGAGTGACACTGACTGCTCCTGGATATCCCGTTAATCCCTCACAGAGGAACCTGTGGCTTCCCTCCACGAGCACATTCTTCAACTCTTTGACTGAGATTCCTTCCCTCTATATTTTAGATATTCAGTTAGGAGCAGACTCATTTAAGAGTCACAAATTTACTATTTGCTGGCAGCCAAGTTGGGGATCTCATTTGGGATGAATTCAGCCCTGGATTCAGGGAGTTGCTTGAGCTCTAAATGCCAGGCAGGAAAGCAAAGGGAGAATTTGAGGAGCACGATCATTGTCAGAGCAAATCAGATCAGCGCTGGGAGCTGCTAACAAGGTCGTAAAACAAACATGTGCATCTTCCAGGGGGACTTTCCCAGAATAATGGCCTGCTCTGGCCAGGCACTGCTCGTGAAGGCCACCCCAGAAGTTGATGGTTTACGGTAGTTGAAGTGGGATTAGCCCTCATGAAAGACTCAGGAATACTTTTCCTCAGTGAAAGTTTACAATAATATTTTAAAGACTCTCAACCAACACCCACACTTAAGCTTTGAAAACAGATAATGCATTTTTAATGGGATTGCACATCTGACAAGGAATTTGACTAATTCCTCTGATAGCAGACAGCTTCCTCCCCATAATTCATCTCAAAAGGATCAAAAATCAAAACACTCCCTGCCATCTTTGGAATGGCCCCCTCCGCCCCGGCCGCCTGGAAAGGATCAGATCAATCCCAGCAATTCAATGGCAGGAGAATGGAGCTACAGATACCTGACCTCCCTTTGGTCTGTCCTGCCGAAATCAGGGTTGGAGTCAAGCAGGGAAAGAGGGAAAAGCCTGGAGGACAAGGGGATGTTGGGCTGCTGACACTGAGCCCATTGTTCCCCTTTGGCCACCAGTGCTTCAGCTCTCCCAGTGCTCCCAAAACCTTCAGAGCTGTTTGAATCCCACCACGTCTTTGTCTGGGGAGCTACCAGGGGTGAAGCACTGGGAGGTGGCTGAATTCGAGGTGTTTTAGAAAGAAAAGCATGAAAGCATGAGAAGCTTCAGATTTTTTATTTGCCCAAGTGAGGATTTGCTGCTCATAACTGTGTGTTTTGCCCTTCTCCAGAGGAGGGGAGCAGCCACTGCTGGCCACAATCACATGGCTGTGCCTTTAACACCACTCACAGCATAATCCCTTGTAGATGCTCCACAGCACAAACCCCAGCCGGGTCTGTCAAGGCATTTTTAGCATTTGTTCTGTTAAAAAACAAGAAAAAAAAAAAAACCCTGAGGTATTAGGGTGCACTAATCTTTAGAAAGGTTAATTTATTCATAGGGATTTTGACAGAGATGTATGGCTGGGCTGGAGTCCCAGGCACTTCTTCCCAAGGGGAGCTGCTCGTGCAGAGCCTGACAGAAGGAGAGAGAGGCTTCAGAGCAGCCCCAAACCACATCAGCAGGGGCTCCTGAGTGTTGTGAGCACTGCACAGGCTGTGAGCAGCCCCTGTGCCTCCCCTGCTCCCACCAAACCTCAGCTGCCTGTTGATGCAGCAGACACAGCCTGGAGAATGCAGAGCTGCAACAGCAAAAGCATTTCTATTCCCCCAAAAATCACAGAAAATGAAACTCTTTCCCCTTTCACTGCTCAGGGTGGTGGGAGCTGTGTCAGAAGGGGCACGCAAGGCTGCCTTGGGGGAAAAGAGCTTTTCTTTCAGACATCTCAGCCCAGACTCTCTTTGATTCTCCACAATAATGGTTTGGATTTCCTGGCAATGTCTTGGATGCCTGTTCTCAGACTGATGTTAGCAAGACTAAATGAAATCAATTTTTCTGGATGTTTTGGGATCTCTTCTCCAAAAATGCCAGAATGTGAATCCATGGATGCTCCAACAGGAGACGTCTGCTAAAATAAACTGTATCCTTGAAATAAACACATTAAAAAGGCAAGGGGCATCTGATCATGTCCTGTTTTTTTCCACTAGGAACAGGATCTACTCCATAATAAGATATTTTACAGATTAAAATCTCTTTACCATTCTAAATTTAGGCAGAGAGGATGTGGCAGAAACCAGCCCAACCTTGTCTCTGCAGAGGCCTCAGGGACCTGTCAGGTCACTGCAGGAAGCCAGCCTGATAACTGATTTGGCTGCTTCTTTTTAATTTGCTTGGAGTCCGTGCAATTAAAACCAAAGTTTCCGTGGGCTGTAGAAGGACAGAGCCAATTTGTGACTGCCCTCCCCTCTCTGCAGCAATTCTTCAATGCCAGAACACCTGAGCTGATTCTTTCAGGCTCCTGACCCGCAAAGCAACTAAATCCTGCTGGTGGGTGTGGAGAGGAGCCACATCCCAGGCTGTCCTGGTGAGGATGCAGCAGCAGAGCCAGGAAAAGGAGCCTTTCCCTCTTTTCCCATTGGGTTTGGGCTCTGTGTCCAGTTTGGGACTCTGTGTCCAGTTTGGGGCTCTGGGTCCAGTTTGGGGCTCTGTGTCCAGTTTGGAGCTCTGTGTCCAGTTTGGGGCTCTGTGTCCAGTTTGGGGCTCTGTGTCCAGTTTGGGGCTCTGTGTCCAGTTTGGGGCTCACCAAAGAACTACAGGACCGAAGGACAGGGGCTGGAGTGGGACTTAGAGGGGAACTGGAGAGAGGTGACTCTTTCTGGCACAAGGGGAAGGCAAAGGGGAGATCTCAGCACTGGGTGTGAGCAGGGGATGCAGAGATGGGACCAGGCTGTTCTTGGAGGAGAGGGGCAATGGTGGGGGCACCAGCTGGAAGGTGGAATTTCCAAATTCACATCAGGGCAGCAGTCAGATACTGGAATGGGCTGCCCAGAGAGGTTCTGCTGGCTCTGCCCTTGGGGTGTTCAAGCCACAGCCCTGAGAAACCCGACCTGAGAGCTGCTTGACCAGCAGGTTGGAACAGAGGATCTCCAGAGCTCCATTCCAAGCAGGGCTCTGGAATTCCATGATTTCTTTCAGTGGCTGTCCCTTACATGCTGGGCACATGAAATGCCCCCCCACCACAGAGCCAAGCACCGCTGGGAGTTCTGCACATTCGATTTGTGCTGCAGCACTTGTTCCACAAACAAACAAACAAACAAAAAAAAGAATAAGAACAAGAAGAAAACAAAAGAGGGTTTAGCCCGAGCTGCCTGTGCAGAGCTCTTGGCTGGACCGGGATCTCAAACCAGCAGAGCAGGAACCACACCTGAGTGAAGAGCTCATCCCACCTCCCTCCTCTCACATAGTTTTTCCATCAGTCTCTTATTTCCGCTCCAAACACTTCCCAGCATCTCCCCCAGCACTGGAATCAGACAGGGCTCATCTGCAGCTCACCTGGTTTGGCCTCCACCTGCATTTC
The DNA here is from genome assembly GCA_025920805.1 of Petroica traversi. Classification (NCBI taxonomy): domain Eukaryota; kingdom Metazoa; phylum Chordata; class Aves; order Passeriformes; family Petroicidae; genus Petroica; species Petroica traversi. The sequence goes on along the minus strand of JAHLSL010000244.1, from coordinate 791,091 downwards.
TGGCACTGCAAAGGACAAGGGACCAGCTCGGCTGGCCCGAGCCAAAAGCAATAATGCTCTGCTGACCAGAGCAAGTTAACTGCTAGTTTAGATTATTAACCTCTTGCACTTAATGAGAGTCCTGAGGCTGCTTAAGCCACAAGACTGAATTTCCCCTAACCACAAACATGGAATCCTCATTAATATGAATCCAAGACACTTTCCCAGGAAGAAATAATTTGTAGAATGTAGAATCTACCCAGAAGCAAACGATGCTGGATTTAGAAGTATGTTTGAAACTTCTGCAGTTCAGTTTAATTTGTCCCCAAGGAGGAGGAGGAAGGTCTGGATCACGAAATGGATTTTTATTTTTAATTGCCAGGTGTCACCAGACCTTAGCAAGAAAGATTTCTGATGTTTTCCCCAACACCCCCAAATACTTGTAATTATTTTCTGGGGAATTTTACTTGAAAAACGATCCATTTCTAACTGAATTTAAGCCTGTGTTATGCAAACAGTAAACCAGCTTGTTTGAAAGTAATCTGTACCCAAGGGCTAGCAGAGGAATAAAAATAAATAAAGTATGAGAGGTTTTACAAAACCACAGACACCACCAGGTTTTCCAGGTCTGAGGGAAGAAAATCCCGTTCTGCAGGCTCCCTTTTCCATCCTGGCAAGAGGGAGTTTTTAAGGTGCGTTACAATCGATTCCCGGGTCGAGTTTCACAGCTCAGCACCTGCTCCCTCTGAAGTGGAACGTGGCCGTGTCCAGCAGCAAAGCAGCCAGCACAGGAAGCCAAATTTATTGCATTAATTTGAAACTCCAGTGGTGCAGGGCTGGGCAGCTCAGGGCCACTCGATGTCATTGAGCTGTGAGTGTCACACTCAGCACAACTCGGCCGAGGCTCCGGGATCTCCTTTATGGCCACAAGTGGTCAAAGCTCCTCTGTTTGATGGCAGAATTATTTTTTTTCTTTTCTGTACCTTTTACACAGTTCTGTGTATCACAAGCATTTGCACACTTGTAAGCCTTTAATCAGTGCTCTGTGAGTGCCCTGCAGGCCCTGAGGCTGAAGAGCCCAGAGCTGCAGAGCCAGGGACACCAAACATTCTGCTGGCTCAGGAAGCCAAGGGCCCCTGGCAGGACAGATTCTGGAAAGTCGAGCTGAGCCCAGCCCAGCCCCAGCATTGGGCTCCCTTGTTGGATCTGGGCTGTGGAAATTCTAGAACTGGTGTGTGTGACTGATGGGGGGGGTGCATTGTGTCACCTGGGGGAGGTGATGCATCCAACAGGATCCTGATTAAACACCGAGCTAATGACCCCCAACCCTCTCACCATGTCTAGCTCCATTTTCCTAACACCAGAAAACAGGCATCAGTTTCCCTGGATGCCCAAAGTGGCAGCTCTGGTGCTCTGAGGTCCATCAGCCCCATCCTCCTGAGCTGCTGAATGGTTCCCGAGTCCACCCTGGGTGCAGAGCAGGACCTGGGCAGGGCTGAGGGCAGGCACTTCCCCACAAGGTGCTTTCATCTCCGCAGGTGTTCTGGCGTGCCGCAGCTTTGAAGCGCCGAGCCAGCCCTTCCCCGGCTGGGATTGAGCTGTAACAGGACCGGGGGGGGCGCTTTCCCCATTGTTCTGCCCATTGTCTGAAATCCAAGCCCCTCCTGGAGCCTCCAAGGGCGGCGGTGCCGGGTGAAACCTGAGCATCGCAGGAAGGTGGGGGCATTTCTCTGAACCTGAGCTGGATCTTTAACTCTCACTGTGGTTGGGGAAGGCATCCCCGCGATGGAATCAGCAGCACAAGGGCCGTGGGATCCGGAGGAATCCTGGAAAGCAGCAGTGTGTAATGCATTATCCCCTGGTGTCTGAGCTACTGTGCTGGCAAAAGCTTCTCCTAATGACAATCACATCCCCCCAGCCCCTCGCACACCCTGGTTTGCATTACAGAAAACAAGGAACAACACAAAGCCAGTTTCTCCGGGCTGCAATTGGGTTTGGATTTATTCCAAGCTGTCACTATCTCACCATCTCCTTCCAGGAGTTCCCACTTCCGTATCAGCCGACTTTTATGTTGGTATCTTGTTTTAATCTTTTCTGTCACGCGGCTGCAAGTGCAGCAGCAGCAGCAGATGGGGCTCAGCTTTGTGAATCACGAGGCTGGGCCACCATGCACTTAAAAAGTTCTCTCAGGTACCTTTGGCTTCTGTGTATGCAGTGTTTTTCATCAGATCTGTTTCTGGTTTGGTTGAAATTTGAAGGATCAGTGGGGCAATCCTTCTTCTCTCTAATTTTACATCTTCTTTTTCAGGTATAGCACCTGTCAGTTATTCAACATTAATTTTTTTTTTTCCGTAATGAATGTGGGGTTTTTTATAAAACATAGATATTTTAATTTTAATTCACAAAATAGTAATTCATTATTGTTTGGCATGGGGATGTGTTGAATTCCCCAAAATGTAGGCTCACCAAACTTCTGCCAGCTCTACCTATGGGTTTTGTTCTTTTGGGCAGGTCAGAACTGAGCCAAGGAAGGGCTGCTGCCACCTCTGATGTACTGACCCTCATGTGCATATAAATAAATATAATTCCAATATTATTCTATAAACTGTGGGTAAGGAGAAATCATGAAGTTCACATCAAACCACACATGGTGCAGCAGAGAATTTAACATTAAGAATAATGGACTCTGCAGGTCTCACTCCTGGTGGTCATCCCTAGCTCAAGTGACAAATAAATTCCTCAGGCTTCCACCTCTTCCTGAAATCCAAGAGCTCTCAGGGATCAGCAGGGATCAGGAGAAGCCCAGGAATCCCAGCAATCTCAGCTTTCCCTCCTCCTGGGGACACAGAGTGGTGGCACCCTGGCATTCCCTGCCTTGCACGTTGGAAATGTCATTTTGGTGTGGGTTCACCTCCCAGAGTGGGGCTCTGTCAGACTTCCCCTCGTTTATTGGATGGTAAAAAGCGACTTCCCAGCATCATTTAAAATCAGCAGTTTTCACCAGCAAGGTATAAAATCCCTTTAGGGCCATTCAGAATCTACAAGAGTTTAAAATGCAAATAATCACAATCATCAAAAACCCTTTTCTGCATGTTCAGATATCACTGGGTCCAAAACAGTGATTTTTTTAAACAGCATTTTTCCTTCCTTTTAACCTTCTTTTGCTGATGTATCTCATCAGTTACATCAGGAAAAAAAACCTGTCTTTATTGCCTCATAAACAAACCCCTTTTATAACCATGAAACAACCACTTCCTCCACAGGTTCCTCTACCTGGGCACAATTTTCATTGGATTGTGGAATCTCCTGAGTTGGAGGGACCCACCTGGATCATCCAGTCCAGCTCCTGGCCCTGCACAGACACCCCAAAATCCCACCCTGAGCCTGAGAGCATTGGCCAAACAACTCCGGAACAGCCACTATTCCCAGAATTTAACAAATTCCATGGAACATGAAAGGGACACAAACCTCACCCACAGTTCTGATACCTCCTTCTGACCTTTTTTCTTCTCTGAATTCTGCAGAAAATAATGTAGGAGGTTCGTTTGGCCACATCTGTCTGAATAACAACTCCGATACCTTTACGATTTTCACCAAGGTTTTTTTTTTTCCCCCTTCTCTTTTTTCTTTTTTTTTCTTTTTTTGACATTTTACACAGGACAGATGTTGTCACCACAGCTGCTCTTGTAAACAAGATATGGAGATGGTCTGGATTGGGTTACCTTGCTAAAATAGGCTAAAATAAATAAAAGGATGGTTGGTCTCTCTCGGATGAATTAGCTTGATTGGAAATGTCAGATTAAAAAGGCCTAAATAAACAGAGTTGGGCATCCACCCTTAATGGAGCCAAGGGCCCAGGACAAGCAGTAAAGATACAGCAAATGAAAGCCTGGATCCCAGAATTATCCCTGCACAGACACAGCCGATAGGAAGGGAAACATCTCCTAAATCCAGGAGGGTCCTGGATTTACAGACACCATGGATTTAGCTAAAAGCTGTGCTGGTTCTTCTTCCCTGCTAATAAATAATTTCACAGCAACATCAAAACACCAGTCAAGGGCAGCTGGAGGTGACAGAGGCTGCCTGCCCTCACTGCTGGCCCAGGGTGAGGTGGGATGTTCTCCCATGAACTCTGCTTTGGGTTAAGTCTTTAAAACTCAAACTCATTGCACTGATGTTTCCTTCCACAGGATTACCCATGTTCTGGGTACTCACAGGGTTTCTGTACTTGTTTCTGTGCCATCACAAACCATTCTGGCTGCTCTGAACTGCTGAACCACCTTTGATATCAAACAATCCATTATCCTCCAGCTCCTATTTAACACATTTAAAAGCCCCATAGAAACTGTTCATGTGGTGCAATAGCAAAACTGATAATTAAAGACTGGCTCTTTTTACAGCGTTGCCCTTTTTGGCATTTAACACCTTGACCTGTTCAGACTGAAACTTTCAAAGTCTGTCTCAGCCCAAGTTTTTCCCCCCAAAACCCAGGTCTGGTCCGGTTGGTTTGTACACAAACGAAACACAAAGAAAAGCATATTGTTTTGCCATGCTAAATATCTCCTATAAATGGCACAGCCTGAAACATCCAGGAGGTTTAGATTTCAAGTTATTAGAAATTCCTGGATCCTACAACTCTCCCACTTAACAGCCCAGAACACACAGCCACCTACACAAAGCATCTGGCCCACAGCAAACATACATTATTGTAAAGTTGTCCAGAAAATAGATGCCGTTCAGACCAGAAATTACCTTAAATGACTGTCGACTTGACTGGGTTACAATATTTTAAGGATCATAAAAATAAATATAGTTGTCCAAACAGCGAGGGGCAGGGGTTTGCCAAGGAAAACACGCGGCGTGGAGGGCGCTTCCCCCGGGTAGCACCGCGCTGCCTCGACACCGCGAGGCCCAGGATGAAGTGGCTCTTTGTTCGGGCTGTGTGTTTAAAAATTGACGAGTGCTCCGTGGTATCAATCACGCCTGTCAGGCAGCACAAGTGCAGATCTGTTACACTTAAAGGCTTGTCAAACCAGACATGATTTAATTTGTCATTTTTCTCTCCCCTCTCTCTCCGCGCGGCGCGCACGTGCTCTTCATTACTCTTCATCATCAGCAAAAATGAATGCATTTTTTGTATAATTTTTTTTTTCTTCTCTTCGCTCCGAGAGGGTGGAGGGATGGTTGTTTACCAATGACCCAGCACTTGTGAAGAGATCATAAGCAGCTGTTCCCTACATGCCCTCACGATCCGAGAATTTAACTGAAGCTGTGGGAGGAGTGGGAGACGAGAGGGGGCTTTTGGGGCCATTTTTTTCAATAGACAAAGGCCCCAGTCCTGCACAGCTCTGAGTCTCTGGGGCTTGTCCTGCTTTCTGTTCCTTCATTAAATTTTCCTCTTCAAAACTTCTCTAAAAAGGTTTTAATGTGGTCCCTTCACTGTGTGGTTTTGGGAGCACAATTGTCAGAGTTTTGTCCATTTCAGGACTGAAATTTTAAAACTTTCTGCTTTCTCTGCGATCGTGGTTTATTTTATTCTGGGGAGAAGCTTTACCTGTTGCCATAATCCAGAGAGAAAAGCAGATGTACAAAATATCAGAACATTTCTAGGGAAAATATTAACTCCTTTGTTTCACTGTTCATGTGGGATATTTTTTCCATTTAAGCTGAAGAATGAATGATAAAAGAGAAAACAAACAATATAAAGCAAAATATATTACAACTGGAGAAAGAAACATTACCCATTGATAAACAGTTTTGAAATTGATGAAAAATCTTAATCTACATCCCCTAAAAGACTTTGAGATACCTGTCAGTGCTGTTGCATCCTTTTCCTTTGAAACAAGGCTGAAGTAATAAAAAAGTTCTTAGCTCTGGGCAGGATTCCAAATATTTTTTGAAACAGGTCAATCCCCTCTGCTGCCAGTGGGAGATGATGCCCTGGAGTTGTCTCAGGATGCCACAGTTTGGCATAATAACATTATATTGAAGAAATAATAATAATAATAATAATAATAATTATTATTATTATTATTATTATTATTATTACTATTATTTTTTTAATAGAATAAAACTTTAAATTGAGACCTTTCTAAAGAGCTCTCAGCAGAGCCAAGGCTGTGTGGGGCTTGTCTTCAGCACTTCATAGAAATGGGTGTTTCCTCTGTTTATAGAGGAGAAAACCAGAGCATTTCTAGAAGGAAGGAATGTCACAGGTCACTCATCTGTAACAAAAGGACTGAAAACTCTGGAACAACACTACAGGAAAAACAAATCTGCTCCAAATGGGACTGAACACCCTGATCCTGGGTCAGAGCCACTGTCTGAGCTCGGGAGTGCAGGAATGTAGGTGCATCTTTCAATTAACATTACATTCCCCGTGAGAGGTTGGATAGGGAAGCCTAAATCCATGTTTTTATACGTTTACCCCTCTTTGTGTGCCATAAATGAACTCTGCCTCCTGCAAACACCTTCCTCCTGCAGCCAGGAGCAGCCCAGCCCAGGAGATGTCATGAGAAGCTCCTTCCAAACACAACAGTGACTGCCCTGTCTCCCATGAGAAAAACTCAAACCCAAGCCTCACTTATTCCCACATTTCCTATGGAAAGATTTCGCAGGTTCCCACTGCAGGGGAGCTTGAATCCAGCTCAGTTTAAATGAGGAAACTCTGCCATGGTCCATCAGCCAGGCCCAGCAGCAAATTGCAAAGGCACCCCAATAACTGCAATGAAATATGATTTATTCTGGCCCACCGTGGTCCAAAGGGATCTTTGTGCCCTGAGCAGGAGGGATCCTCTCTGCAGAGCACACAGTTAACTTGCAGGCCTCTTCTCTCTCCGAGTGACTCCTGTGTCAGGCACAGATTTACCCCAAGTTTAGATTCTGGGTTACTTAGGCTGAATTTCTGTTGGTGGTGCCTAAGAGACTCAAATTCCTAATACCTAAGAAAGAGAAGGGTCCAACAAGGAAAATCGTGTCCCTCACTGAAAAGGAACTTATATAACCTATGTTAGTGCAAACAAGTCAAATCATAGCAACCCTAAGTAGTTTTTTCATATTTTTCCACGGCACAAGGCACAGCCAGCCCCCAGTGCCCAGGTACCAACTTGTCCTTCCAAAGGGCCAGTTCTGAGAGAGCAGGAAACTCTCAGCACTCTGTGACCCTTCCAAACAGCAGGGAGTTCTCCTGGTGGCAATTCCCAGTGCTGATCCATGGAGACAAAACCCAAATCCAAGGCCAACCACGGAGCTGCAGCCCTGGGCTTGGCCCGGAGCCCTTTCCAAGCATCCCATCTGCAGGAGAGCAGATCCAGGGCTCCAGGAGGCTCCAGCCTCATAAAGCATCTCAGGACTGATGTTCCTGGGGCAGCCAAGAGCAGCAGTGGGGAGTCCATGCTCCAGGGGCTGTCTGAATCCCATCCCAAATCCTGCTTTCCCTATTAATGTGAATGGTCCTATTGAATTCACTTGGACTGCTTGTGGGAATGTGGATAGAAAAGTTTGGCTCTGCTTTGGTAAACTAAACTTCAGGAAGTCTGAGTATACTATAACAAAGCCCCTAAAGCCAGCAAGCATCATGAAAGGAGCTTATTTCATTACTAAATCAATTTATGAGCATAAACATGGAGTTATCTGACTAAAATATGGATATTGCCCACTTGAAATACTGCACCTCAACCCCACTAAATGTCACCAACAGGCATCCCTGAAGGAAGCAGGCAGCATGCTGCCTTTGGATGCCCCAACTATAAATCCAGAGATTTCCTGAAGTCTGCCTGGAATAGTGGAGAGGAGCCAAAATTGCATGAAGTGCTATTTGTGTGCTATTAGTTGTGGGGTGGGAGCAGGGAGGAGTGTGGGAAGGAAAAAAAAAGGGGGAAGAAGGAAAACCACTTTCTTAATAGTTCCTACAATGTTTGGAAAACATTCATTCACAGCATCCATTTATCAGCTTCCATGTAATAACTCCAGGCCAAAAAAGAAAAAAAAAACACCAAAAATAGAGGCTGGAGGGAGGTAGGTGGAGGAGAGGAAAACAGGGATAGCGGGTTTTAACGGGGAAACACTGGAATGTTGTCAATGTTTCCATGTAAAAGAAATCCTGTAATTACAAAGTGCTGTTTGTGTCCAGGTGCCACTCGGAGGTAGCGGATGATGTCAATTGGTTCAGCTCAGTGCTCTCACGTCTGAACAATAGCCCACTCTTAGAACTCCTCAGATTTTCACCCCACTCAGCCAAGTGCAGCCTCTCACACCCCAGATGAGTCCAAATCCACCTCAGGAATATCCATGGTGTCATTTCCATGGATGGAAAAACCTGGCAGGTCCTGGGCTCTCAGAGACCTCCGTGAGCTGCAGCTGGAGCGTTCCGGGTTCTGTGCAAAAAAGGGATTCTGTGGTGCCTTTAATGCCTTGGAGTGGCTCCCTAAAACAGAGGCTGGGCAAAATTAAGGAGAAAAAAAGCAGGTATTTACTGAAGGCCTTCAATTGATTCACCTTGGGCAGTCAAAAGCCTCCCAAAGGCTACACCCAAGATGAACGAGTTTTTCATACAATTGTAAGTTTGGTCCATTCAGGGGTTAATCCTCCAATTAAAGTTTCAGGTAATGAAGTCATTTACTCCAAGTTTGCTCCCCCCAGTTCACTGTTGTTTGCATCTCTTGGGGCTTGAGCCAGTCAGGTGTCCTTGAGTTTCAGGCCTAGAGAGGAATTGTTTTCTCTGCATAAAATGGGAGAACAGCAACTGACAGGCCAAGGAGTTTTAGAGTTCTGCACTAAAAGAGCACAGGATCTGAAAAATATAAAATCTAAATCCTAAGGCATCACCCTGAGTTGATGTGAGCATTAAAAAGGGATATTTACAGAAGAAAACATCCCCACTGCACCCTCAGGGCTCCATGCTGAGGGCCAGCCCTGCAGATTGTCCTTTTCCCTGGCTGAACCATCCCACAGCCATCCCGTGGCCGGGTGGGATCCTACAGGGAATATTGGCCTTTCCCAACATGAGAAAAGAAAAGGTACCCAGCAATCAGCGCCAGGATCTGATTTCATTGTGAATTTGAAAAATGCAGCAGGAACCAGGACACGGAAATCCAGCAATGAGCACGTGTGGAGCTGAGGGCAGGGATGGGAGCAAGGCGTGATCAGACCCGGGGGCTGCCAGGAGGGCCCTCCCCTGCCAAGCTCCGATGCAGAAATCCTGCAGCAACTGGGAAAGACGGATCCCCCTGCAGCTCCAGCTCCCATTCTTGTCCTCATATTTTAGCTGAACATGCTCGTGGTTGCCTTTTGATGTTTCTAGCTGAGAGAACATTTTCACGAAGCACAACAAAACAGAAAAATCTCTTTGGGAATCCCTGTCGGCGCGATGGTTTTGATTAGTGCTAATGTTTTTCTGGCTGGCTGTGAAAATGCATTTAACTCTAATTGACTGGGCATTGTAATTCCAAAGCTTTTTGCAACAAAAACCCACCGAGTGACAATCTGATACAGAAAGCTGGCAAAAGATGATGTCTCTTGCTCCTCAGAGACGAGTTTAATGGAATAAAAATATTGATCTAATATAGAAAGATTGGATATACATTTTCCTATAGCTTTCAGTATTGTCAAGGGGCTAAGGGAGAAAATTCTGAACATGGAAACCTTTTCATATTCGGAATAGTTTCCTCTTTGAGGAAATGGTGTAATTGTAATTTCAGCACTGCAAACCAGACAAAGCACCGAGGGCTGTGCCAGAGAGAGGCTCTGCACCAGCTGACTCCAGCCCATCTCCCCAATTCCAATTCCTGTGATTCCATTATTTCCTTTTCCACTGGAACTGGAAAAGCAGGAGGGAGGGAGGCAGGAGGAGGAAAGCAGCAGAATTTCCTCCCTGGGATCACAGTTACACCAGCGCTGGATTCAGCCAGGCAGAGATGGACTCAAACACCATTTCCCATTTCCTGAAGAGCTCCTTTTGACGGGAGCCATGAGGAAACCACGTGTTTGCCCAACTCAACCTCAGAATTGGAAAAAACACAAGCCTGGGTGATTCTCACACTGTAAATTTCAGCAGGGACTTTTTAAATAATGCCCTAAATTGGATCTTCTTGTGGGAAAAACAAATCTGTCAAGAGAAGAGGCTTTTTAATTTGTGAAACCAGGAGCTCAGATGTGCAGCAGCAACAGTGACACCATCAATTTGGTTCTGGCAGTTGATGCTAAACTGAGAGGGGCTCAAGGAGATGGAAACAGCACTGCCTGGATGGCACCAGGGATTGTCCCCTGCTCTCCCTTCAGTTCTAGGAATGGGTTGTCCACAACTTCTCTTCATTTTAACCACAGCAAAAGTTTGGGATGGTTTTGAAAGGGAAAAGGGAAGAAAAAAAATTTTAAAAAGACAGAAAAAAAAAAAGAGAACAACCCAAAAGAACACTGCGGATAAGGGGGGGAAAAATCGCAGCATCGAATCAATTAATGCGAGTTCTTCCGAACTTCCATGCAAGCTTTGCCTTCAATTAGCATGATCTCACTGAACCCTCTTGTGTAGGCCTGGAGCAAAAGCAATGGAAACTTTCTCCCTTCTTGTTTTAATCTTTCACCAAGTCCTGACTTTCGCCTCCAGCCCGTCTAATTGAAACTAATCTTCGCGGGCGAGGCCTGTCTCTTTCCCTTAATCCCTCTCTAAGGAAGCTCACATGGTCCCAATTACAGCCACACCGGCCCCTTTTATTCCCCTCCTCGGCTCCTTCTGCCAGTTTCATTTTTTGAAAGTTTGCATTATTAACTCCATGCTTGCGAGTTCCTGTCTGTCACGGGGGCCTCGAGATGTTATCGGCGCTGGCCGCTGTCTAAGGTTACCATGAAAGCATTTTATGGATTACATTCTGTGAGCTGGCGATAGAGGCCACGATAGCCCAGCACAGTGGCGAGCTTCAGAGCAGCCCAGGGCCGCAATAAACGGGAGGCCAGGCAAGTGTTTATCTTGGATTTAAGTGTATACCTGCTCAGTTATCTGCGGGCACGGACAATGAGAGCTAAGAAGGGAGTGCTGGCGTTCACAGAGCTCACAGAGATGCTTTTGAGATGGGCGCTGCTGCCCTGGGAGGAAGGCAGGGCATGGAGAGGAGCCCAGCTCAAGAATGTGTTTAACATTACAGAGTTAATGAGGTTAGAGGAAGGCAAAGATAGCCCTCGCTGGTTCCCAAGCTGGCTCCTAATCCCAAGGCAAAGCCTTGCCTGCTAATATTGAAGCTCAAGCAATTTATTAAAAATAGACAATTTTCTTTCTCTTCTTTTCTTTTTTTTTTTTTTTCTTTTTTTCCCTCTACACTTCCTTCTCATAACTTGCAGGCTCCCAGGGAATAATTCCTGTGTTCCAGGGTTTCTTGAACATTTCAAAGCCATGAATCCATGGTGGTGGTTTCCCCGCCCCCGGCACATTTGAACTTCTCAGCCCCACCACAGTGACCTCCCTCCTTCCCATCCCCAAAGGCCACAATGGATTCCTTGCAGCTTTCCAAGAATGACCCTCCCAACCTCAAGTTCCTTTCCAAGAAGCCACACAAGAGAAAAAAAGCTTTCCTCCACAGCAGAGCAGATGAATCAGTGCTGAGCCAACTGGTGACAGGAAAATGAAGGGAAAACACCTGTGGTCACATTAGAGTGTAGGTGTGGTCTTCATAATCACCACTGGTCCTGCAGTTTGGTCTGTAAGCAACCAAAACCACCAAACCACTGCCAGGAACCAGATGTTACTGCCAGGGACAGATGTTCCCATCACCAAACAAACACAGCTCAACTCTGGAGCCACCAACCTGCCCATTCCTCATTCCAGGGGCATGGAAGATGAAGTCTCACCTTTCTCTGGCCACAACCACCAAGGATGTTTAGTTGCCTACAGGAAGCAGTGTTTTCTCATATTGTTCCATTTCACTTTGGAGAAATATTAATTTTTGAACATTTTAAGGGTCTTCAGTTCAATAGAGTCCAAAAGAAAAAAGTCATTTAAACCAGGAAGATGGCAACTGCACTCCCAAAATTTCAGAACAACACATCTTGACAAACTCAAAGCATTTTTCCCAAGTCAAGAATTGGTGAGAAACCATTCTCGAGAGGGAAAAATGGCATTTTTAGGAAGAAATAATAACTTGTACATCTGGATAATGAATTTTTGGCCAAGGCTAACTCATGGACTGGGTCTAGTGAGCAGCAGCTCCACCTGTAGCAGAGTCACAGTTGGATCTTCAAGGAATCAGCCATGAGTAGAACTGTGGATATTTCAGCTATTCCTGGGTGAAGTCTGCTCACACTTGGCTTTTAGGCCTCCTTCCCTTATAATGGAAATACAACACGGGCTTTCTGCCAGTGGTTTTCTTCAGTGTGGAAATCCTCATGACTCATTATTTCCCTCTCTTCCAGAAGAGGCTGTTAATACATGCCTGAAAATCTCAGTCTTCAACAACAAAAGTGGTTTTGCCTTCTCCAGTTGAGAGTCAACCTTGAAAACCCCTCACACCTCCACATTTTGAATGAAAAAAATAATAAAATAATGAAATAGTTGAGCTTCTTAAAAGTCTGACCAGTAGAGGTGCTGCAGTATTTTCTTCAGTGTGCACCACCAATACAGATTTTAAACAGAGAAATCACATCAATTCACACCTACCATGCAATCCTGGATGTCTCTATTCTCTCTCCTGGGAGATTATGTGGTCTCTGCACACATTTATTGCACCTCCTTTTGGCCTGGAAAGCAGAGTCAGCAAGAAACCCCCACACTGCAACCTCTGATTTGCTGTTGAATCTCTCACCTGTGAGCTGAGGAGTAAAAACTCATAGCCCAACACCACCCATTTATGGCACAGCAAGAACAGGTCGTTCTTTTCTTTTGCCCGGGATATTTATGAGGACTTGGAGAATGATTGACTGAGGGGGAGGGTGGAAATGAATCCTTCTAAACAGCGAAGCTTTGGATTCTCCAACCAAACGAATGGCTCTTGTTCCAGATTTACAACCTTCCCACAGCCTGGCTGGGATGAGGGATAGCCTATCTTCATTCTGTTAAAGAATTTATGGTGACTATTTGTCACCAGAGAAACCTGACAAGGCTTGAGGAGGTTGGGAATAACAGGAGGAGAGAAACCAACATTGTCCCAGCTGCTCACTCGCCCAAATACTGCAGAGCTGAATTGGGGGTGGCACCTGCTCCAAGGGGAAAATGTCAGGGGAGAGTGGCTGGGTGGGAGAAATTCCAGAGTCCAAAGGTGGGCATGTGAAGGGAACAGCTCCAGGGGAAAGAGGGACAGAGGATTTCTCTGTGTGCACTTGCACCTCTGGTGTTCCCTCTTTTTCCCCAGGCTTAATGTTGGGGAAGGACATGGATTTGCAAGAGGTTATTTAGGTGGGATATTCAGGTTATTCCCCATGAGGAACGAATCCCAACAATGGCTCAGAGAGACCCTGGAGATGCCCCATCCCTGGAAGTGCCCAGGCCAGGCTGGAAGGGGCTTGGAGCCAGCTGGGATAATGGAATGGCCCCTGCCCATGGAAAGAGATGAGCTTTAAGCTCTCTTCCTACCCAAACCATTCCATGATTCCACAGTGCCCCCAGCAGAAGGAACTTTAAGAAAAAAGAAGAGCAATGCTGAATGAGCAGTGAGTGCTCTGGATCTGAGGGGAGCTCCCCAGGGATGTCCTAGGAGCCCTACAATATTCCACGCCATGCTGACTTGGACTTTTCCAGTTTTCAGTCATGGAACTATCAGAATTACAGCTGCCTTTGAGACTTTTTAGGTTGAGAACAATGTTTGAGCCCCTGGCACGAGGAGTTTCAAAATTCACCCCATCATTTGAGCTGAAAATATCCCTCCTGAAAGAAACATCCCCATCTCCTTACAGGAGACTCCTGCTAGATGAATTTTCCCCTTTGCAGAGGTTCCATCCTGATGGCAGCTCCAGCCCAGGGAATCAGGAGCAATCATGGATTGGCTCCAGAGCCTCTGTGTGTAACTGAGATCAGCCCGTTCCACTTTGGAAGCAGCCTGTCAGTAAATGTCATATTCCATTTCACTTCTCAAAGACAAATATGGCAACACACGCTCTGCTAGCGGGCCAGGAAGAATTCTAACTGCATTTTGCTGAAAGCAATGTTGATTTGGATTTAGCCTAGCACCGCTTGTAAAACTGAATTACACTGAATTTGTTCTGAGCAGCTGCGACATGAAGATCTTTACACACACACACACAGAGTCTTTCTGCTGGACTGAAAGTGCAGCTGATGCTCAGGGGAAAGGCAGCTCCTCTCAAAAGCACAGGAAGTCTCTGTCCACTCTCTCCAGGCCTCAGGAGCCAGTGAAGTGAGAAGAGAGAATTCCTGGACGGTTGCAGGTGATCCAGTACCAGGTCGATCTCAGGGAGAAGAACCTCCGTAGGTACCTGGGATCTCAGTTAGTCTTCAGCCACCAAACCCCAGAACCAAACCACTGAGTTTCACAGCATTTCCACTCCCCTGGCACTTGGTGCTCCAGCCCAACCTGCAGGCTGAGGGCACCAGGCAAATTCGGGGTGAGAGCGGGCAAAGCCCAAAGCCAGTGGGCACCACTGCAGCAAATGCAGGAGCTGGAATTTAAGGAGGAAATCAGCAGGACTGGGCTGGATTCAAACATCTGGCACAGCTGCAGAGAAATCCACGGGCTCGAGGCTCACACTCCTTCCCAGAGGGCTGTGGATGAGCAGAATGGCAGGAGGAAGACGTGGGATGTTTGAGTTGTTCTGGGTCTCTACTGCTCTGCAGAGACCTGACCAGGGTGGGAAAAGGAATGGGAGGATTCCCGGAGCACAGGGTAAGGCTGTTCCCTTCTTCACGGGCTGAACTATGAGAAATAGACCTTCCCTGGAGATCCGGGTCTCGATGGGAATTCCTCCCTCCATGGAGAGCTCTGCATGGAGCAGTTGCGCTTTAAACACAAACACTGCCTACAGCTCACGACATTCTGATGGGGTTTAGGTCAGGTCTAACATCTCTGGGGCAGCAGTTCCTCTCTTTCCACAACGTATTTTTGTTCCATAGTCCAAAGGGTTCCAGGAAACTTCACGGGGTCATGCCCCAGTCTGAGCCAGAGTCTGCTCCCAGAATAGGATCCCAGGTCTGCCAGCTTTGGGCTCCCTCGGCTGTGGTGTCTCCACTGCTCTCACTGAGCTGCTGTGTTGATCCCTGACACCTTTTCCTTCAGGAAAAATGAGCTAAAAGTCACCAGGCAGAGCCTGCTTGTGGTGGTTGGTTCTGCCTGAGGCATGAGGGTGGATGAGGGGGTCACTAATACGACAATGATGGTTTCTGTGTTCCCAGAACACAACCTCCAACCCAGCTCACCAATGCCAGGGCTCCAAGTTCCCAAACCCCATCTGCAGCAATCATTAAATAAACTCTTAACTGTGTCTTCTGTAGCTTTTAATAGACTGGAGTACTTATACTGTCAGTTTTTACTGGGCAAGATGTAATTTTCCAATAAACACGACCTCTTCCAAAAAGCAGCACTTTCTGAACCTTTTCCAGAACCCAAAGGTTTTGGCTGCAGCTGCAGCAATGGGAATCAAATTAGAAAAACAAAAATCCCTCCTTTCACTCCATGCTTCCAAATGTTTTTCCAGGGCTGAGACGAGAGGCGCGCTCACTGTTTGTTTCTGCTTCTGTTGGCTTTTAAAAGCACGGGAGGGTGAAGGAGCTGGGTGGCTGCGACTGGAACTTTCACAGCTTGCTTATGTACACAGAGCCATAACCTTTGTGTCTGGCTGGGAGCAGCTGCGCTGCCATTGTGCTCCTCTGCCTGACTGTAAACTGTGGGTGAATATGGAAAACAGATTGTGAGTGATGGTGACTAATTGGAGAACATCTTGGGGGGGACATCCTGAACGTGTGGGAAATGTCAGCCAGCTGGAGGCTGCCTTGGAGCCCTCTGTGGTAGCTGGGCCCTCCAGGAGCTTTGCAGATAAATGGCATGAGGAGCACCCCTTGTTTCAGCCTCCTTCACCTTTAGTAACTGATAATTAGGCAGTAAAATTTAGGTATAAAGCTCTGATTTCCTTCAGGTCCTTCAGAGCATCCCTGGCTGGAGGAGCCTCTGGCAGTGGCAAGCTTGGATAAATCAGCTGCCCTTTCAAAACAAGAACTCCAAGTAATAAAAAAAAATCAATACACAGAGAAAAAAATCCTAAAAACACCCCTTTCATATTCTAAAATCTTCCTGGTTCTGATGCCCTCACAGTGGGACTGACCTCTCCTAGAAAAGGTGGTACTCCTGGCTTGGCATCACGGCCAGAGACAGAGGGTGGGAGCTTTGCTCAAAATTCCAGCAGATCCTACATCCCAAAGGGAGAAGCTGCCCCTTGGAAGGAGGGCTCCTGTTACAGGAACCAGGACTTGCACCTGATGAAATATTAAATTTAATTCTCAGACCACTGGCCAGTGATGCTGGTGCTCCTGAAAGATTCTCTTCCAGCTCACAGGGCAGGGCCGGTGTTTCCCATCTCAGAAAGTCATTCAGGATTTATCTGTCAAAGCCTTTCACGGCAGGTGATAATGTCAGATAAATTCTGCAGGTGACTTCAAATAGAAGCTCTAAAATTTCTTTAAAGTTACAGCTCTCCTGCATAGAAGACTAATGGGTCTGTAGCAGTAAAATGTGCTTTTTAATGGGCATAGAAAGTGAATTGGTTCTTTTCTTAAATACCATTATCCAATGTATTTTAAAGGAAAGAAGATCTTGCAGTTAAAAATAACAGATTAATAAGAGTGGCCCAGAAAAAATCAGATTTAATTAAAAAGAAATTATATATTTATATATATATATATATATATATAATGCTAATTCTGCTGGCCTGCAATGCACCACATCCATGACTGAGATCCATAGCAGCCAAAATATAACAAATTATGATCATTTAAGTGTTGCAGCTTTTGTCTAGAGAAGCCTCCAGAGCTGAGAACACACAGGATTCCATAGGAAATGCGAAGTCCTGGTTAAAAGAGAGGGATTTGTGTGGAGGAGCCTCCTCAGGCCTGTGGGGTAACATCTCCACATCCACTCTGCGGATGCTCTGAGCCCCCAGAGCTCAGCCCACGTTCAGAAACCTCCAGCAGCAGAGCCCACAATGTCTCCCATTGTTCCTCCTGGACCAGAACAACGCCTGGGTTGCAGTCCCAAGGAGCTGGGCCATATCTGCTGTCCGTGAGCAGGGGGGGCAGCTGGGGGAACCCTGCTGTCCTCCTTGGTGCTGAAAGGCCTTTCATTTGCTCCACCATCCAGGGCCCTCAATGAACCAGGGGCCATCTCTGAGCACATGCCAGAGTGGGGTGGGATTTCAGCTGTGGGGACTCTGAATTCCAACCCCACCAGGACGAGGGGAGTGACCGCGGCTCCTCCACAGAGCTCTGGGAGATGACCCACGGTCAGCAGCAGGGTTGGGTTTTCCAGCCCGGCCCAGGGGCTCAGCAGGGCCCAGGGGAGGCTCTGGAGGAGCTCCATGTGCTGCTCAGGTGGGGCACAGGAGCCCGGCCGTGCCCGTGACCGGGGCTTCACCCCCGGCGCTCCAACAGAGCCGTTTTGTTCCGCCGGCGTGGAGGGCGTCCAAACAGCGAGCGTTCAGCGAGGGCAGGAAGAGCGTTTGAAGCAAATTCTTGCAGAAATAAATGTGAATTTACTTAACTTACCATGTCTCCTGCTTTTCCCCTCAGCCCCCCCCTCCTTTTCCTTCCTACTGCTGTTCCTCAATAGCATCCCTCTCCTTTCCAAGTCATCCCTCACACTCACCGCTGTGTCCCCGCTCCCTTTTGCCACCCACTGCCTGCTGCTTTATTTTCTTTTTCCAGTTTCTTTCCCCTCCCCTCCACCTCGGCTCAGACTTCTTTCCAGGTGAGAATATTTCACCTTGTGACTCTGTTAGAAAAAGCGACTCTCACCAATTTTAGCCCCTCAGAATGCGCTCGCACAAAGCCACTCCTGCAAAAAGGCACCCACAGAACCAAACCTGCATGGAAATATTTGTTTCCTGCGCTCTTTCCTCTAAGTGGATCTGAAGTTTTATGGCTTTGTCAGCCACACAGATTCTTGTCCTGCGTTTCAGCACTTTGCATCAAGCCAGAGCTCTTGCCTGGATCTGTTTACAGGTGAATTGAACTTTCCTTCACAGCAAGTTGTTGACCATAGGTTGAACATTAGAAATACAAACCTTCAAAACACCAGATTTTAAAACAATCTTTCAACAGTAACCTTGTGGGTTGAAGCCAAGCTCATCATTTGGGGGCTAATTCCCTTTTTAAGGTTCCTTGGTGAAGCTGGAGCATCTCCAGGAAGAGCAAAGCACAAGATCTTGAGAATCTGCACCCTGGAGAAGCAGAGGGAGAAAGGACACAGGAGAAAGGAGGGAAAGGGCTTTGCACAGTTCAGAGCACGGCGTGGAGCCCACCCTCCCTCAGACACACCCAGGGGCTGTGGGGACAGGGACAGCCTCACCACTGTGTGGGACAGTAAAATTTCCTTTTCTAGTCCTCAGTTCTCTTTAGGAATATCCAAACTTCTCCATCCTCCACCCTGCCCTGACTGAACACAGACACCTCTGCAACAGCCTCCACAAGAACGTCACCTTCTCCTTCTTTCCATCTAAATTCCCTACAAAAATGGGCTCAGAAGGAATATTTTCCAGAACATAAATTATCCCAGCAGACAAAATAAGAGGACACATTCCCTGCTTGCCACCTGCCAACAAAATTCCCAGCACTGATGTTCACCCTGGATGGCAGCAACAAAAACACCTTTGCTACCCCCAAGAGCCTGGGAAGAGTTAAATTCTCTCCTGCTCCAACTCCCAGAGCTTTTGGAGTGCAGATAAGTCCAGAATAATATTCAGGTTGCCATTAAGTATGTTATATTAATACTCTCTATTAAATTTTAATATAGTGATTACAGAGGAGAAAAATTGTCCTTCAGATTGGGAAGGTATTAAAGAGTTTGGGGAGGAAAAAAATCTTTCTTTTGAAAGAAGCATTTATCAGGCAGCTCCCTGATTATTCCTCAGATCCTTCACTGGGATGTTCAGAACAAGGGGGAACCTCCACATTGAGAAAAATGTGAGACTCAGCAGCATCTCACATTCCAGTTCATCCAACATGGGCTGTAAGTTTGTTCCCAAAGCTAAAAAAGCACCTAATTCCATAGGCCTGGTGATGGTTCCTCCCAGTTTTAATGATCAGTAAAGCACAGTGAGCCCACGGGAATTTTCTGTACCTGACCCCATCCTTTTAAACACTGATGAAAAACAAACAAACAAAAAAAAAAACCCAATAACCTTCTTTTGGCAAGTCCTCTGTGAATCAGTGTCAACCCAGAGTTCAGCTGGATCCCAAAATCCCAGCTCCTTTGCCTCCGTGGGGATTTTCATGGTGTCCAGTTCTCCTCCAGACTACCTGGAATGCTTCATATTTTCCAAAGGGAGGAAAATGCTTGTGCTGGGACAGCACTGGAACCATTGATCCCAGAGGCCCAGATCCTCCAGCAGCAGGAGGAAACAAAGGAGGCAGTGTTTTCTGGGAAGGAGATGGAAGAAAAATAATTTTGGCTGAACCAGCACTTAGCAATGAAAACCCTTTTTGTCAGAAAATTCCCAGCTAAATCTGCTGGTGGGAAAAATAGAAATATCTTGTCCCATTGCCCTGAATCATCATGATCCAAGACACAGCTGATCTGGGGGTATCACAGGGAGGCTCTTTCCCTGGAATATCTCATGGCAGCAGCAGCAGAACAGGAAAAGCTCTTCTTCACTGCAAACACCATTCCTTAGAAGAAGAGCAGATTTCAGTTTTCTTTTGAAATTACTTCTTGAGTTTTTTACTTTAAATTAGTTCTTGAGTTTTTTACTTTAAATTACTGCTTGAGCATGAAGATGAAAATGGAATGAAACAGATTTTTCAGCCCCACAGGATCCCAGGAAGATACAGGACGCATCTGGATCCTGAGTTTTGTTTCATGGCAGATTCCGCTACATTTTCTTCATCCTGCTTTCAAACAGAAAATACTGATCCTTTCCCAAAGTGATCACTCCAAGCCCTGCTCTGGCTTCCTGATATGGACAGGCATTGATAAAAGGCAGAAAATAATGTTCAGTGTTAATTACCAGGAGCGGCCTTAACTTCTTGTTTCCTTCAGGTGCACCTTGAAGACACATCAAACACACCCAGAGCCAGCAGAGAGCCTGAATGAGTTCAGTGTCTCTGCACTTTCATTAGCAGAAAAGCCACAGTTCATTTCCTAAAGGAAAAAAAAAAAAGGAAATTGAAGGGTTGGTTTTAATCTTGTCCCGGCCTGAGTGAATCCAAGAGCTGGAGCAAATGGGATCCCCGTAAATCTAAGGGTGAAACCTTATCCCAGGCCTTTTTTAGGAAGTACTTAGTGTAAGAAGTAGCAGAACTGGTTAGTGGAAACAGACCCTGTCCTCCTGCTGCAGCCGGGCCCTGCTGCTGTGACCCTGCCAGATGTGGCACCAGGGCCAGGGAGGGACCCTGGCCATGGAATTAATCAGTTCCCATTTAATTAACCCCTCCCGAGCCCGGGCTGGGGGACTCCACAGAGCCTGCAGCTTTCTGGGGCCTCTCAAGGCTGAGAAAGGCACGGGCAGAGCTTTGCTGGCCACTGAGAGAGCAGAGATCCAAGCAAGACATTGGGAGAGGTCCCAGTGCGAGAGATTTTGGGGAATCCCAGGCGACCTCGGAGCCCAAGGCTGGTGCTTGGAGCTGAGGGAATTTGTGACAATGAGGAAAGGAAATCCTGGGCTGGTCCTTTACCTGGGCAGTGCTTGCAGTTGCCAGCCCCAGGATCCCTGCTGGATGTGATTTCACAGCCTGGAGCTCATCCTTCCACCTCCCACTCTGCCCCTGGAATAACTCCTGGAGTGGCTCTAATTCCACTTCCAAGCTGAATTCCCTACCTGGCTTCTCCCAGACTCACACAGGGTGATTTCAGGGCTTGGGCAGTGCAGTCCTGGCCTGTCCTGGGCTGTTCCCAATCCCCTGCTCACATCCCACCCAAGCTGCTGATCCAGTGATCCCAGAGATCCCAGAGATCCCAGAGATCCCAGAGATCCCAGAGATCCCAGAGCCTCAAGTGGCCAGGAATTTCTGGGATTCAGGCAAAAACTGCTGCCATCCATGGGGGCAGAGGGGAAATCTAACCCTGCAAAAGGGCTGAGCTTACACAGTCGGTGTGGTAGATGGAAAACTGGAAAACAAAGGGATGTCCTGAAAATGGAAACAGGAAGTTGAAAGGAAAACTTAGGAAGCAAAAATGCACTTTTTTGGTGTAAGAGGAAGCTTTGGTATCTGCACTAATAACAAGCAGGGAAACTGCTGTGCTCCCTCTTCCCACCTGTGCCTGAGCAGCATTATTTCAAGCTTCCTCATGTTGTGTTTTTTATTTAATTTTCCAGCGAACGCACTCTTTTATCATCCAGAACCGTGAAAGTAAATTAAGAAGAAATGGTTTTCTTTCAATTAGACTCACAGTTGCTTTGAGTAACTGCCTATAATTCTATTTAATGAAAAAATAAAATCATTATTCCAGCTCTCCCTGTGCCCTGACAAGCACACAGACGGGCCCCATTAGCAAGCACTGTAGATTTACTTAATTAGAAAAATATTTTGTTTTCTCCAATTTTTAAAAAAGGAGCAAGAGAGGGAAGAAAAAAAAAAAAAGAAGCAAAAAAAGAAACCTCCAGGCACAATATTAATCTAACCTGTTACCTGGTGCTTAATAACTTATAAACTAAAGGCATCTATCAATCTATAATTTAGTTTTCCCTTTGATCTGCTCCAGCCCTTGGCTCCCAGTCTGGCAGCTGCTGCTGTCTTATCCTTCCTGCTTCGCTTCCAAACACCAGGTCCCACACCCTGCCTGGGCTTTAATGGCATTTTTGGACACAGAACCCTGAGGTTGGAGGGTGTAGAAGAGGAGAAATTCCACTTTGAGCTTGAGGAAATGACAGAACAACAGGCCAGAGCCCAGGGCCCAGGCTGGTCCAACCACCCGCCCCCAGGGTGATGCTCCCATCCCAGTCTTGGCTGAGGGACAGGAGACTTTCAGGGTGTGATCTGGAGCTGCCTGGACTGCTTTCAAAACTTCAAGAACAAATATTCTGCTCTCCAATTGTTGTGGTAAATGTTCCACGACAGAAGAGCCGATTATCAACAGGACAACAAAATGTCACGATCACGACACGGACCCAGCTCTGGTGCTCCCCACACAGGGACAGTGAAAATGGGAACATTCTCCAGAAAAAAAAAGAGACCAAATCCCACATTTCTGACAACAAATCTTGTGGTGCTTCCCCTGCAGTGCTGGTAAAACCCAACAGAAAGCCCAGAGGGGATCCTTGAGCGTGGCCGTGCTCTGGCCCCGGGTGCCAGCATTTCCCTGGCGTTTCTGGGCTCCTGGCAGCAATGCCCCTCATTTTATCTGCATCTCCCTTCCTTTCCTGATGATTATTATTCCTCTAGAACGGAATGAATGCCTCCAAGAAGGGGAAGTTTCAATTAGGACGCCGAAACCCTAAGCTGTAGTTTTATGGCTTTAAATTAACATATAGAGATTCGCTCCAGGTACCGTAACAAAATCAACATCCAGCCACGCTCTCTGATTACAGAGCTGATAAAGAATTTATGGAACATAGCACAGGAAGCTCTCTCTTCGCTGGCTGCCATTCCAGGGGCAGTGCCCCTCGCTAGGAAATGATGGGGGCAGTGGCAGAGCAGATAAAACACACGGGGCTGCCCCTCAGCTGCTGTAAATCACCCACTTCGCCCCCTTCCCGAGCCATGCGGGGCTCTGGAGCTGCCTGGAGCACTCCACTCTTGTCTCATGCAACAATTCCTTCCCCTTCCAGCATTCACTGTCTTTTCTGTGCTAAAATTATGCATTAACCTCCCACGACTGCAAGTTTTTCACTGTACCCTTTATAGCCACCCTCTGCCTGCCTGAGCTGCAAACTTTCAGATTTTCACCCATCCTTACAGACTCTCTTGAATTAATAAGGGCCAGTGACGTGCCAGCAGGTAAATTCAAACGTCGAAAACCAAAATCTTCCTGTCTGCGAGGAGAAAAAAATAAGAAGAAGCAAAGACACTTAAGGTATTTGAGCATCCCAAATTAACTGGATAGAAAAGCCAGGATTTTGCAAGCAGCCTTTTTGGGGCAAGTTCTGTGCGCTGAACCCACAAGGCAGCGGCGGCAGCTTCCGGCATCTGTGTTAATAAAGAACAAAAATAAATAATAATTTAAGTGGCAATTCCCAGCCGGGGCCGCGGCCGCCCCTGCCGGCGGTGCGCTGGCCCCCCCTGCT
>JAHLSL010000244.1:735331-767351 GCA_025920805.1 Petroica traversi | reverse complement strand
CAACAGATGGTGCGCGGGCCCCCCCTGCTGGCGAGGGCCGGGCATGGCACGGGCGGCTCTGCGGGGACAATCGCGGCCGGGCCCGATTTGGGACAAATTCCTGCTTTTTTACGCATCGCAACCACGGGAATCTTCGTCTGGACGGAGAGGATCTCTAGATCCCCGTGGGATAGGGAATTCAGCCCTGATTTTGGGTCAAAGGGGTGAAAGGGGTTTTGTCGGATCCCGAATCTCGGGGTGCTCAGCAGCCACATCTGTCTGGTGCCAGGCTTTGGGTCCTCCCTGCTGTCCTGAATCAGCATCAGCAACACCCAAACCCTCTCCTAGAGATGTTTGTTTGACCCATTCCCGAAATCCCTGGTGACAGATCCCACAATCTCCTCGGACAATGTGTTCCCATCTTACGACAAAATTTCTGCTGCTTTCCATCAAATGATTCACTCCTGACCCAAGAAGAGCTCTTGGCAGGCTGATGTGGAATAATTCCAGAATTATATTTAATCCGAGGGATAAGAACAGGGTGAGCCTCACCTGGAGGTTTCACCCATCCAGATCTTGGAAAAATCTCCGAAATCCAAACCCATGGAGGTCACTGCACCTGCCTCCAGCAGAGTGGGCAGCACCCCCTGTAATCCACAGCATTTCTGCTTCTTATTTGGATTTGTCTTCCTTTAATTATTACACCCTTAAGACCCAATTCCAGCTCTCCGTTGAACATCTGAGCATAATTTAAAAAAAAAACAAAAACAAAACAAGCAAACATTAAAAGAAGAAAAAAAATTATTCAAAATGCATATCAGCTGGCTATTATTTATATTATAATATAAATAATATAGTTATTATTTATAGAGTAGTTGGGGGTTGGAAGTAAAACCACCTGCGAAAAAACACAACTAACAAGCAAACAAAACACCAACAAAATACAAGCAAATAATCAAATTATAGCTAAAGTCATCTTAATTTTCCATTGAATGAATAGAAAATTTCTGCCAAAAAGGAAACAAAATGGGAGTAAAAATTAAGTGAATTCGTTTTTTATTAGGCAATTCAGAATTTCTTAATTCTGAAGGCTGAGGGAGCCTTGTGCAAAGGTGCCCAGAGCCTGAGTGAGCACAGGGGTGTGCAAGGGCACAACTGGGAGCCCCAAATTGCCCAAAACAGGCCCAAAACAAGCCCAAAACGGGCCCAAAACAAATCCAAAACAAGCCCAAAACAAACCCAAAACAAACCCAAAACAAACCCAAAACAGGCCCAAAACGAGCCCAGCTCAGCAGCAGGACCTGCACAGGGAGAACTCCCTCGTCTGACTTCATTAATCCAACTCTTGCCCGTGTATCAAAGTGCAGCACGTTTTCTTGTAAAAATGATTAAGCTGCTAATTAAGCTGTTTATAACTTGTTTCCCCGGTTGCTAATGATAATTAACATGCAAATTAGCTGAGGGAAGAGAGGCACAGGGGTCCTCAGTTCATTACCAAGTTAATTACTGTTTGCATACTTAAACATAACAGTTATAAATGGTGGCATTTAATGTAATGGCCAGGATGATAATTATACCAACGACATTTTGAAAAGTCATTTCACTCGGTGCTATTTTTCTGGGTGATTGATGTTGCCATGGCTGGCTGATAAACTTTCTGCAGGCCCAGATGACTTGGAAACAGCAGAACCAAACAAGTGATCCCTTAACAACACCCCCTTCTCCCTGATTGTTTGGAAAGCAGGGAAGGAATGAGGAGGGATAAGAGCAGAAAGCATCACTATTAAAGAGGAGGGATGAAGTGGGCTGGTTAACAGTGTTTAATTCGAGCTGGCAACATTAACAGCTTCCCTTTTTTATCCCACACGGTTTGTTATTCCAAGTTTCAGCAGGGCTGGGAGTCTGTTCTGAGGCTCAGCCCGTGGAACTCAGCTCTGTCCTCAGTCTCAAATGCTTATATCCTAAATAAACGTGGCAAATAACACATCACACCACAGAAACGCAGTGACTTTGTCGCTTCACACGAGGGAGAACAGAAGCAGAGGGCACAGTTATGTTTTTGGAGTGTCGCTTGCCTGGCATATTGAGGAATTTATTCAAACAAATCTGTTCCAGGGCTCCTCACTGGACACAGAGGTGCTGAGCCAGATGGAAAATCAACCTGATCATGAGGGTGGGAAGTCTGGGATGTTGGGGTGTTTGGTTATCCAGAGGTTGATCTTGGTCCCCAGTCACACACGGCCCAACTGCTCCTGATTTCAGCACTTTCCATCCAGAAAATCCTGGGCTTGCAAAGCCAGGCTGGGAAATGCCTGGAATAACTCAGCGGAATGACTCAGTGGAATAAATGAGTGGAATAACTCAGATCAGGAAAGGACAAGATTATGGGGGATGAATTTTGTAATATTCAGATCCTGACTGACTGGGTCAGGCTATAAAATGACCTGGCCAAAACTTCTCTGGCCTGGGCCACCTTCACACATTTGAGAGCTCTTTTAAATACCAATTTAATAACTGGACGTGGCACTCAGAGCTCTGTCTGAGTGACAAGGTGGTGATTGGTTACAGGTTGGATTTGGAAGCCTTTTCCAAGCCCATAATTGTGTGATTTCAGCTGGAAATGTCTGCCCTCGAGCCTTTGTGTCAGAGGAGGCAGCGACAGGGGGAAGGCAGGAGTGTGCACATCCTGAGGGACACCATAAAGAACCTCCTTTTTGTTCCAAGTCAAGCACAGAGCCACCTCCCTCACTCGGAGCCACTGCAGGACTCCCAGCACAAGAACTGATGAAATTCTGCAGCAGCAGAGCTGAATCCCAGAGCCACAGCCCAGGCAGCCCTGGGACAGCACCGTCTGCCTGTGGTGGCCTCCAGGTGCTTTCTGCTGTCACTGCTTCAATCTCCAGAACATAAACAAAGGGATTATTCCTTTTTCTAACGGAACAACCACACTTCCCTTATAATCTCGCTCAAGTGCATCTTAATCCTGCTCCTTATCAGTCCTGTCCCTTGTCATTCTTATTGGATAAGCACAGATAAGAACAGTCCAGTGCATGGAGAGATCATCTTGGTTTTCTGTGCCCACACACCTGGGGAGCTCCAGGAGCTTGTGATTATCTGGTGAGCAGAAAAGTTTGACCAAACTGCCTAACATATTCTATAATAAAATTTTAAGTCCTGGAGAAAAGGAAGCTCAGGGGGGACCTTCTTCCTCCACAACTGCCTGGCAGGAGGGTGAAGCTGGAGGGTGTCAGGATCTGCTCCCAGGGAAAAAGGGACAGGATGAGGGTAAATGGCCTCAGTCTGGCCAGGGGAGGCTCAGGGGGGACATCAGCAGGAATTTCCCCATGGAAAGGGTGCTCAGGCCTTGGCAGGGGCTGCCCAAGGAGGTTTGGAGTCCCCATCCCTGGAGGTGCCCAAGGAAGGGCTGGAGGTGGCACTCAGTGCCCTGGGCCGGGGACAAGGTTGGGATGGGACACAAGTTGGACCCTGACCCTGCTGATCTTTTCCAACCTCAATGATTATGTGATAAAAAACAGCACTGAAAGGACTGAGAACATCCTGAAAATGGATATTTCCTACCAGACTGCATTAGGAGCAGATCTGTCACCAACAACCCTTAGAGGTCTCCAATTGCTTGGACCCAAAGGAGCAGCAGGAGCTGTGGGGACACGGGGACAGAGTGCCAGGGCTGCAAAATCCCTCCAGGGGGGAAGGAGATCCTGCCTGAGGCTGAAACAGAGCTCCCAGCAGCCCGACTCACCCAGCAGACCCAGGGTGTGGAACTGAAGATGCCCCGGGGTGAAATTTCATCGTGTGGCTTCACAAACCAGCAGAGCACCCGGACACCCAGCCTGGATCACTCAGGACAAACTTCTTCATTCCCCAGCCTGAACATTCCCACCAGCCTAAACAGAGCAGCATTTGGTGTCTGCTCTGTGGCCCAGGTACAGCTCAGGGTGAAAAACAGTCATCAAATAAATCAGAGAAATTTTTCACTTTGTTAATACTCCACCCCATTATGCACCTTTGTCAAAAAGAGATCATCCTCCTCTTCTTCTAAGCCAAATTCTCAAGCCCAAAATGCTGTTTTCTCAGCCTCAGCCTAGCTACATGTGGCATTTAAAAGTCATAAGCGAAGGGAATTGTTACACTGGAGGCACTGAGACCCTTAAAAGAAAGAAGTGAAAGATTTCTGAGCCCGGAGAAGTGTCTGAGAAGGGCAGCTGCAGATGTGTTTGTGCATCTCCTGCTCTGCAAAGCAGGATAAAAAAAAGTTTGCAAACTTGGGCTGTGTTTAACCCCTCCCACCCACCTCCCTTTAAAAATTCATCAGTAACCAGAGACATCCCGAGGAGCTGTTGTGGTACAGTTACTATTTCATGAGCACGTTGCAGACTTAATATTTAATGTTTAGATAAACATCTCCACACTTTCCCCCTCCTCCCCTGTGTTTTTATGATCCTTTTAGGAAAGTAGCTGCTCTTATCTACCCCACAGCACACAGAGCAAATTGTCTGGGGCTTGAGAAGAACTTGTAAGCCTTTAAGGGACATTGCTGGTCCCACCTCTTACAAAAACGGATTTAAACACTGGGATCCCACACACTCAGGGATCACATGAGGGCACAGAGAAATATTCTCTGTTTCCACTGAGCTCCTTACATGTTGCTCCTTTTATTCCTTCAAGGCCCAAAGTCAGGAACCTAAATTGATTTAAGTTTGATATAAAATTGGTTGTGCTTCTATCACCTAAAGTCAACCAAATAACATTTCACGAGGCTGCAGCTTTCTGGCCAAGCACAGCATCCCTTGAACCATCTGAGCCCAGCAGGGAGCACACGGGATCCTCATCCAAACTGGGCTTTTTCAGCTGGAAATGATGGATGGAGGACACTGCCATCCTCACGTTCTCTGTATCCACGGGGCAAAATGTGGCTGGGAGCAACTTCCAGCCCACTCAGTCATGCAGCAAAGTCAGATGATGGGTAATGATTTTTGCAGCCAGGACCAGGCTCTGCTGGAGGCTCCAGTCCCAGTTTGATTCCCACAAGCTCTGCCTGAGCCTCCGAGGAGGGGCAGAGGCGTTTGATCAACCCAGCTCCCCTTAATGTGATTTCTATTTCAGAACTGCTTCTGCCGTGCCCTTGAGTCTTTTCCTGGCAATATCACCTGTGGCCCGATATGACAGCAATGCTAAATTATATCTTGATGGCTAATTAGGGTAATTAAAGTGAAAGTAATCAAATCAACGTAATGGGCAAACTCTTAATAAAATGTCAAAAGATCTCCATCCATCATAGAGGAATTTTTTTACTCTTTTGAATGTCAAAAAAATGTGGAGAAAGAAAGAGCTGGAGCCCTGGCTTAAAGGGACATCATCAGGTTAAACACTCCTAAAACAAATTGATATACTGCTAAAACCACTTTCATTGTTAAAAAATAAGTGTTATTTTAAAATAAAGGTTATTATCTAAAAAGTAAGAGTTGCTATGCAAAAACGAGGGTTACTATTAAAAATAATGTTTATAATTAAAAAATAAGGCTTGTTAATAAAAAATAAGGTTAAAGGTGAAGGCTGCACCACAGAGTTTGCTGTTTTGTATAAGTAATTCCCTATATCTTGTCCTGCTGAGGGTCATGACCTGGGTTAGTTTCCTGAAGGTGATGGGGATCCCTTCTTCAAGGTGAGGAGGATCCTTTCCCTGAGGTGAGGGGGACTCTTTATCCAAAGTCAGGGGGATCCTTTCCCCAAGGTGATGGGGATCGTTTCCCCAAAGTGATGGGGGTCCTTTCCCCAAGGTGAGGGATCATTTCTCTCCGATGAGGGGGATCCTTTCCCCAGGGCGATGGGGATCCTTTCCCCAAGTCAATGGGGTTCCTTTCCCCAAAGTGAGGGATCATTTCTCTCAGATGAGGGGGATCCTTTCCCCAAGTCAATGGGGTTCCTTTCCCCAAAGTGAGGGATCATTTCTCTCAGATGAGGGGGATCCTTTCCCCAAGTCAATGGGGTTCCTTTCCCCAAGGTGAGGGATCATTTCTCTCAGATGAGGGGGATCCTTTCCCCAGGGCGATGAGGATCCTTTCCCTGGCCATGCCCTCTCATCCCATCCTGTCCCTGGGGACACGGAGGGAGAAGCTCAGTCCCTGTGTCCGTCCCCGCCCCTCAGGACAGCCGGACCGGGCAGTGTTTGCGGTCTCCAGGCAACGCAGCTCCTGCCCTGCTCTCCCTCCCTCCTTTCCTCCTTCCCTTCCTCCATCCCTCCTGTCCGGGCCGCCAGAGCTCCGGGCCGTCCCCTCTCAGGTGTCTGCGCTCCCCCCTCACCTGCAGGGCCGGGCTCAGGTGTGCGGGATGCGGGGCAGGAGCCTCGTCCTTCCCACTGGGTGGAAAAAAACCGGATTTTCTCCTCCTTTCTCCGGGCCAAGGGAAAAGGTAAGGGGCGGGCGAGGCATCGAGGTGTGGCAATGTCACCTCCGTGTCCTCCACCATCGGCGACATTGATGATTAAAGATTGATCAGATGGGTGGCTCGGCCTCATTCCATGGGCAGGGAACGCTGGCTGGGGTGTGTGGGTGCTTTCCAACCCGCCTGGGCACTGAGAGCTTCTGTGATGCTTCTCTTCAGGGCTTTACTCCCCAAAACACCTGGCAGTGACCAAACTCTGGCTTTTCACAGCACCCGGGCTTGCTGACATCTGGCACTTGTAAAGCTGCCCTGCCCAAGAAGAAAAACTTGTATTCCAGAGCTTCTCATGGGTGATTTTCTGCTAAAATTCTGCTCAATGGCGTGCCAGTGCTGATTTTCTCTCAAACGCGTTCTCCACAGCCCTCACTGCCGATTTCCTGCTAAAATTCCTCTCCACAGCCCTCACTGATGATTTTCTGTCAAACCTGTTCTCCACAGCCCCTCACTGCCGATTTCCTGCTAAAATTCCTCTCCACAGCCCTTCACTGCTGATTTTCTGCTAAAACCCTGCTCCACACTCTTCGTTTCTGTTTTGCAGGCCCCAGCCACGCTCCACCCGTGATGCCGCTTGTTGAAGGCCCAAGCTCAGGAAATGTCACCCGAGGACCTCGCCACCCTGCTCTGCAGGGAAGGGGACGAGCACCTCTCCCAGCAGGAATTTCCAGCAGCCACCGCCTTTTACCTGGCTGCCTTCAGCTGCTGTGCCCCCACAGCAGTGCAGAGAGTGAAATCCCTGGGCCACGGGCTCTGGGAGCGAGTGGTGGCCACCCTGGAGACCTGGTGCCAAGGCAAGGATGAGATCCCCAAGATCCAGAGCAGGAACCTGGCCGTGGTGTCCCTCAGCGTGGGGATAGCTGCGATTTTCCTCTCCACCCTGATTCCCAACAACGTGGTGGCCTCTGTGTACGAGCTGGAGGCCCTGCTCCGGCGAGGATGCTCCGAGGAGGTGCTGAGCAAATGTAATCTCCTGCTGGAGGCCAATCCCAGGGGTTCCATGGAGCTGCTGCTGCTGAGGGCCCTGGCTCGGGTGCTCTCAGGGACACAGGCTGGGGAGGGAATCATGGATTATGTCCAGGCCTTTGTGCTGCATCAAACCAAGGCGGTGGCCCACGTGTGCAGCAGGCAAAGGGAGCACCTGCCCCAGGTCGTCCAGGCCTTCTCTGATCACCTCTCCAAGTGCCAGCAGGAAAGCCCAGGCTGCAGGTCCTGGGAGCAGTGGCTGGGAGACTGCTACAGCTTCCTGGCTGAGGTGGCACCAGGGCACAGCTGGGTGTGCAGGGCACGGGCAGCTCACCTCCTAAAAACAGGCAAATTTCAGGAGTGTGTGGCTGTTTGCACCAAAGCCCTGGAGGGCTTCACAGCTGAGAACCTCAGAGGTGAGGACGTTCTGGCTCTGCTCCTGGAACGGGCTGCTGGGTATTTCTTCCTGGGCGGATGGACGCAGGAAATGATGCAGGATTTAGCAGC
Source organism: Petroica traversi (assembly GCA_025920805.1). Lineage (NCBI taxonomy): Eukaryota > Metazoa > Chordata > Aves > Passeriformes > Petroicidae > Petroica > Petroica traversi. The sequence continues at coordinate 759,443 of JAHLSL010000244.1, read as the reverse complement.
TGCCTTTGCAGCTGACCCTGCCTGGGCAATGAAACGCTTTGGAGAGCTTTTCTCACCCCGAGATGCTGAGAAGATTGAGGAGCAGGCCAGAGCTGCCCTGGAGGGGAGGTTTGCAGCGTACAGGGAGGCTGTGCGTGCTCGGGCTGAGCTCAGGGGCAACCGTGGCACTGAGCTGCTCCCTCCTGTCATCCAGACAATCCAGCTGCTCCTGCACATCTGCCCAGGGTCCAGCCGGGAGCTCCGTGTCCGGCTGGCTGATTGTCACCTCCTGCAGGGACACCCCGGGGCCGCCCTGGACATCTGTGAGCAGCTGCTGGCAGCAGAGCAGAGCACTTACCACAACACCCTGCTGGCCCTGCGAGGCTTCTGCTCCCTCCACGCCCAGGACCACCCCGGAGCCTTGCAGGACTTCCAGAGGGTCATCGAGCACGATTCCCCCCACCCCAACAGCTGCATCAAAGCCCTGTGTGGGCGTGGGCTGATCCGCATTTCTGGTGGCAGCAATTACTTGACAGCCCTGGATTATATCACAGCCTGCCAGCTGAAGCTGGAAGAAACCATCTTCACCATCAAGTCCTACGTGCCATGGAACCAGAGGGGATTGCTGCTGAAGGTCCTCCAGGAGGAAGGACAGATGATGCTCCAGAAGAAGAGGTACCCAGCAGGCAGCTCAGTTTCCTTTCAGTAAAAGCAAACGGGGCTGTGCACATTCCTAACCTTGAAGGTGTTTTGTTTTGTTGGCTTTTTTCCCCTCCAGAGATGCCCCCGGGGTTTTCCAGCTGGCTTCTCTCTTGGTGGAGCTGGACAGCTCTGACGAGGCGTCCCGGATCCTGTGTGCTGATGCCCTGTACCAGATGGGCCGTGGGGAAGAAGCCCAGGAGATGCTGTCACTGGCCCTCTCCAGAAACCCCCAGAGGGCTCCTGTGCTGGCCAGGCTGGCCCTGCTGCAGCTCAAGAGAGGCTTTGTGTACGATGGCAACCAGGTAAGGAGCATCTGCAAAGCCTCATCCTCAGGGTCATTCCCTCCTGCTTGTTCCAGACCCCAGTGAAATTAAAGATTTCTCCCCCTTTTTAACCAAACTTTGCTGTTTGGAGCTCCCTGAACAGCCACAGGGAGAGCTGTGGCACAGTGAAACTGAAGCCCACGTTCAGAACCTCGAGCAGAACTCTGAAGATGTAAATACAGGGCAGATAACACCACAAAATCACAGAATCACAGGAATTTCTATCCAAACGGTCACACAAGAACACTCACCTAAATCCAGCTCATTCCTCATGTGCTTTTAAATACCATTTCTCTTTAACCAGGCAGAACATCCTGTCCCTAGGGACAGCATTATGGGATTGGGAATGTTCCCTTTGAGACAAGAAGGCACCAGTGCCACCTCCCTGATTGTCCTAACAAAGCATTGGAGAGGAAGGACACAAACCCAGAAACTCCAAAATCTGTTTGCTCTTTTCTTTCTCCGATGTTGATAAATTGTGCTTAAAACCCTGCAAGCCACTCCAGCAAGCTGGTTCTCCTACCCAGGATCACAAAGCTGAATTCCCAGGCTCTGCCATCAGAGGGAACTATTGTATTTTTATAAATGCCACATAAACTCTGCTAACCCACGAAGAGAAAGGTTTTACTGTCAGCACTTCCCTAATCCCTACAAAAAATAAGTTTGCTTTAATTTGCTGCCTTTGGGAAGGCTGTTAATGAAAGGTGTGGCTTTGTTAGAATGCTGCCCTTGGAAGTTGGATTTCCATCTGCAGCTTCTGCTGCAAGTTCTGCATGGAACATCTGAAAATTTCTCTTCAAAATGTTTTTATCCCACCTGCCTGTCAGCTGTCAATCACTTTTATCTATTAATAAAATAGAGAAGGTGATGAGTTTGAGGGATGTGTCTGGTACATCAGGATAACTTTGTTCTCATCCAGGCTTCTCTGGCTCAGATTTGAATATCCAGTACCTGCTGAGCACTATAAAAAAAAATCTTTTTATTCATTTTCATTGGACATGCAGTAAAAACGTGCTTATTGAGGCAAAGATACCAAAGGTCAGGCAGGATTCTTTTCCAAGAGGACAGTAGTTTGTGGGTTTGAATCCATGCTTTTCCCAGATTCCCAGTAACAATATTAAAAATAAGGCACAGCACTTCCCTGATTTTCCATTCATTCACTGGTGCTGATTTTTCAGTCAAAAGGGTCACTGGAATCATTGTGTTCCACAGGAACATTCTGTTTTTTGGGCAATCATCCTGTGTTTATAAAAACACCCCACTGCCAGTGAGGAGCAGATGCTGCCCAAAGCAGGCAGCACCAGGTATTTGCCCAGAATTATTTCCACAGCTGCAGTGGTGGTGAGGAAAGGTCCAATTCCTGTTTTCTCCAGCCTGCTCTGACACCAGGGCCAGCTGAGGAGAGAAATCAGAGAGATTTGTGGTTCTGGGTTGGCCAAAGCCCCAGGGAGAGGTGAGGGAGATAGGGAAGGGCACAATGGTCTCACACCCAACCTCACATCTCACTCAACTCTTTCTCTGCTGCCTTTTCCTCTCCCACCCTTAAGCTGCTGAAGAGGGTGATGAGCACTGGAGACTCCTCCTGCCTCCTGCCAATCCTGGACATTTTCCAGGACGAGGACAGAAAGCTGCTGCAGAGCCACTGCCGCTGGCGAGCCCTGGCCATCCTGAAGGGCAAGCAGGAGGGGGCTGCCATCAAAGAGGCCATTGCCCACCTGTCCTTCGCCATCCTTGCTGCAGGTAGGACACCAGGATGGGGGTTTGCTCCTAAGGGAGGTCATCTGAGTGGGACAGGATGTCCAGATCTCCTCTGTCACCTCCCCGGTGAGGGCTGACACAGCAGGTTCATCTGGACCATGAAGTGGTGTAGTTAAATAATTAGTGAATTAATTGATAATCCCTTGAAATGGGTTCAGTTCCTTTCTACAGGGACATCAGCCCCTTTTCTTCATCCAGTGTAGCTCCAGTGCAGAGGAGTTGTCTTGGGTTTGCTTTTATTGAACTTTTGGTTAAAAAGAGAAGAAGATCTAGCTATGGAAGTAATTTTTCCTTTCTAAGTGGAAAAAATTGTTTATTTAGCAAGCAAAGTACTCACAAGCATGGAAAAATGAATAATGTTAAACAATAGAATGCAGCCACTCACACATTTCACTGTCCCAGCTTTCCCTAAGGAGAGAGACCAGGCTGACATGGAAATGCTTCTGGCGTGTTCCAAGTAAAACCATGTTTGTATGGAAATCTGCCTTTCACTCTGAGCAAATGTTATGACAGCAGCACTGAGAAGAAGAGAGACTGGCTCATGGAAATGGAATAAAAACGCTGTTAATTGCTTGGAGATGGTTCCATTTCACAGCCCGTGCATTCCAGCTTATCAGCTCCCCACCTGCTAGAACAGATGCTTGTTAAGAAATAGATATTGTCTTTAGAGGAGCCAACTGGTAGAGCTCCAGAGTGATAATAACCTTTGGTACAGAAGTTTTGGAGCAAATCAGGAGGGGAAAAAAGCCTCATTACTGCAGAGGAATGGCTTGGAGCCTGTCTGCTGGCTGATCCCCACAGGCAGCTGCATTTTCTGACCTCCCTATGAAAACATATTTCCAGTGGCACTGATGATTTATCATCCAATATTGGATGCCACAGTTATTGATTGCAACCCTGGGCATGTTAAGATCCTTATTGAAATTGCCTTGGAAGGAAGGGATATGTGGATGGCAGGGAGAGAAATGCTCTGCAAGCAGGGAGTGGAGGGAGCAGGACTTTCACTGACAACTCCGTGTGTTTATTTGGGCAGCACTTGTGTGAAAGCAGAGAAAAAAAAGCAGCTCGGTATCACAAATCCCAGTGCATATTAATTCTGGCAGGGAATTAGTCAGTCCCATCTGGATAACTCATTATCCAAAACAATGTGTACCTTCCCTGCCCATGGCAGGGGGCTGGGGACTCTTTAAGGTCCCTTCCAACCCAAACTATTCTGTGATTCTGACCCCACTTTATTAAAACAGCCAAATGGCTCCGTGCCTCCACTCTCACAGCCACAGATCTCCCTCTTAGAGCTTTCTCCTCTCATTTGTGCCGTTCCCACTTCAACCTGACTCAGATCCTTTTTTCCTTTCAACTCAGGACTGATAACACATGGCAGGAATTCCACTTGCAACCAAAATAAAGGAAACTTCCACTTAAGCAGACTCTCATTGTACTTCATCCTGAGGTATCCTCAGGCCAAGTGGAGTTTTTTGTAGCTTCCTGTGGGTGTCCTTGCAGTAACCATGGCTGCATCCCTGTCCTGCAGGTGGTTATGCTGAGGATTGCCTCCTCACCAGGGCCCGATGCTACGGGCGCCTTGGGCAGATGAAAACTGCAATTTTTGATTTTAATGCTGTCCTGAAGGAGGATCCCAGGAATGTGCAAGCTCTGAGTGGCCGAGGGTTCGTTCACCTCGCTCTGAGGCAGCAGAAGGTACTGTCCATGTGGGGATTTGCTGATTTTTCAGAGGGTATTAAACAATATGAGTGAAAGGTATCACAGGATTTGTTGTGGAACCACTGGATTCAGGAGTTTCTCATAAAATCTGGACAGTGAAAGGCTCTGGGTCTGGCTGGGTGTGTGAACAGCCCACCTCACTTAACTGATTTCTTTCCCAAGCCTAGAGAGACGAAAACTAAACCTTGGCCATGATTTTCTCTGATAACCCAAGGAGTTTAAAACACTTTGCAAACACTCATTCAAACCTGCCTTTATGATCTCCTATCAGCTTTGCAAATGGAAAAGTTGCAGCACAAGGAGAGGGAAGAGCCAAGTTTTTCCATGGCTCAGCAGAGAACAGAAAGCAGCTGAAAGAACAAACGATCAATACTCAATTATTGCTTCCATTTCTTTCCTTGGCGCTGTTTTTCCACAGGAGGCAGTGCAAGATCTGATCTCAGCCCTGAAGGTGGAGGCAGGGGCAGTGATCCCAGCAATCCTGTCCTTGAAGCCTGAAGCCCAAAGGTTGGTCACAGGGTGGCTCCTCCAGCACGGCAGGGCTGCTCTCACCGAGCTCATGGCCACCAAAGAGCTCCCAGGAGATGAAACCCTCAGGGACCTGCTCACCATGGCAAAAGCTCTGACCAAAATCTGCAAAGCTGCACAGCATCACATCTTCTACACTGATGTTCTGATGGCAAATGGTGAGCTCCAGCCCTTCAGCACAGCTCAGCAGGCCTGGTGAATGAGCAGTAAATGGATAGGAGTGAATGCCAAATGTCAGGAGTGTTGTTGGATGGTGCTGGATAGTACTGGGTGTTGCTGGATGGTGCTGGATGATGCTGGGTAATGCTGGATGGTGCTGGATGGTGCTGGATAATGCTGGGTGGTGCTGGATGGTGCTGATGGTGCTGATGGTGCTGGATGGTGCTGGGTGGTGCTGGATGATGCTGATGGTGCTGGATAATGCTGGATGATGCTGGATGGTGCTGATGGTGCTGGGTGGTGCTGGATGATGCTGATGGTGCTGGATGATGCTGGGTGGTGCTGGAAAATGCTGGATGGTGCTGGATAATGCTGGGTGGTGCTGGATAATGCTGGATAGTGCTGGAAAATGCTGGATGGTGCTGGATGGTGCTGGGTGGTGCTGGATGATGCTGGATGATGCTGGATGGTGCTGGATGGTGCTGGGTGGTGCTGATGGTGCTGGATGGTGCTTCTCAAGAGAAGTTTGAAAACATTTTGGGACAGGATATGACACAATTAACACCTTTAGCTGTGCTGCCTGAACCCTGCCTTGCTGAGGTTTCTCGCTGCCTTTCTCCCCCTTGGGATGGGTTTTGGAGCTTGTGCTGCTGTTCCCCAACAGGAAGGCACCAAGAGGCCCTGAAGCACCTGCAGGAAGCCTTTGGCCACTGTCCTGCAGAGGACTTTGCCAGGGCTCGCCTGGCTGTGCTGCAGCTGCAGAGCAGGAACGTGGCAGAGGCAGCAGCCCCGCTCAGTGCTCTGGCCAGGAGAGATGAAAAGGACTTGGACTTTCTGCTGAACTTTGTGGACACCAAGCAACAGCAGCACCTCGCTCAGGTACAACCCTTCCTTTTGATCCCACACCTGGGGATTCAGTGGGGAAAGAATTGGGAAGCAAAATTGGGCTTGCAGGGATTTCTCTCCTCCTTGAGGAGAGGTTTGTCAGAAGGACAGGGCACAAATTGGCTTCTCCTCCAGCCAGGCCAGGGAGTTGGGGCCAAACTCCTTCCACTGCAGTGACCTTGATCAGTCTCTAATAATCCATCACTGCCACATCTGAGCACTTGTGGGAATTTCTCATTGGTCTCCCTGGCATGAGGCCTGGTGATGCCCACACTAAAATTCAGGGGGTGTGAGGGTCAGCAGGAAGGAATTTAACAAGACCACGGTAATTTTTGTACTCTGGGGGACACGTGGGGCTCATGGATGGCTCCTGGGAAGGGAGATTCATGTTTTGTTCATTTTCTTGGTGAAAAAAACCTGAATATTTCAATTCAGCGACATGAAATGCTTCCATCCTTCTTGCTCTTTTGTGCAACATTTAGGATTTTTAGTATGTTCACATTTTTAGAAAATGAAAGGCTTTGAGGGTGGTTTTCTTAGCTAAAACTGACACAAAAATGTCACATAGCTCAGGTCCCCCCAAGTATTTATTGAAGTTTCTCCCCCAAAGTACACCCAGAGAGTATCTCCAGTAATAAGACAGGAGAAGGTCAGATTGATGGCAAAGAGTTTTAACACTCAGCCAAGCATCTGCAATTCTGATTACCCAGAAGCTCTGTGTTCTGAGAATCAGTTTGCTTCCTTTTATTCAATTTGTTGCTGGTGTGCACCCTGGTGAGAAGCTATATTGTTATGCTCTCTCCCAGGTTATAAAACAAACAACATGCTGATATCCTTAATGCAGCAGAGGAGCCCTTGGAATGTATTTTAACAGAACAGCAGGAGGATATAAGTAAACAAGTATTAATTTACCAGTCCCCAGACATGCCCCATTACAGAGAAAAGAGCCCCTCTCTTCTAAATAATATAAGTTCAGTCTTAGGGGGAAGAGTTGGAAGATTTCAGAGGCAATTTGCAATCTTCCACTTTAGAAAGTTGATAAAGGAACAATTGAGACTGTGACTAGGGAGGCCCTGAGGAGGTGTCTGTAAATGAAGACACATTTTACAGCTGAATTTCCCCTGCTGCCACATCACTCCTTCTGTGGGGGTCTCACAGCTCAGCCCATCCGTGCTGCTTCCCGAGGCAACACAGGAGGGATGTTCTTTGCTGTCAATAAGGAAAGAAAAATGAGAAGAAAAAAACAAACTAACTTTTGTCTGGCTTATACTGCACTGATGTGTGAGAACCCACTGGAGCCATAGGTGAGAGAAGCCTTTAAAACAGGAGAGAAACTTAAATTTCTGTCCCTTTTTGGCAGCTGTGTCTGAAATAAAACCCCTCACTGTGGCTTATTTATCGTGAGAGATTTCCTCTGCTTGAGACAAGAGGTGTGGCCAGGCTGATTTCAAAACTGGAGCCCAATACCAGTCTTGGAAGTTTTCTTTTTAAACATTGCTCTCTTTCATCTTGTGCTTTTGTTCTACTGAGTAAACATTTGGGCTCAAGCACCTGAGGGTTTTCAGATGCATTTTGTGACCAGGAGAGGAGTGTGTGCTCTCAAGGGTGGGGAAGGAATTGTTTCATCCACCTGTCCCAGCAGCACTTCCTTTTGCCTGCGAGGTTATTTGAGTTTGTGAAAAGAAAACCTCAATAAAAGCAAAGTTAAAAAACCTTACAGACAGAATTAGTGCTAAAATTCCCAATGATGGCCTGACTTTGCCATAGTTCCTACCCCAGCAGAGGGAGTTTGCTCTTTTACTTGCATTTCCCAGGTAGGAAAAGGAGAGTTCAGAGTTCACACCAGTCTCAGCACTCCAGCACAAAAGCGTTTCTGCCACATTGTTTTTTTTTGAGTATTTGGAATTACAGGCATTTTAAAAACGTGTCATCATTATCCTGGAGCCAGGTCTGAAGAGTTAAAAATAGTTCTACATAAGCTGAATAGGAAAGGGTGGAGGAAGGAGAGAGCTCCTTGATGTACTCATTTCTTTTTTCATGGAAAACAAAGCAGTAAAATTCTCCCATTATTTATAGTCAAAGGGGTCCCGTGCCGAGAAATCTGTAAACAACTGGGAGAGCCCCATGGGAATAGGAATCTGAAAGATTTATTAAGCTGCAAAAGGTCAGAGGAAGGGAGTTTGCCTTCTGCTAGTGCAGCTTCAACCCTTGGCTTTCCAGAGTCAGGGGGTAAATGAACGACAGATTCCAAGCCCTCACAGAGACCCTCGGGGCTGCAGCTTCTGTGGATATACAGATTTCTACAAAAAAAGTCTCCAAACCTGTGTGGTCAGTGCCAGAATTAGGTGAAACTGCCACTCCATATTGCTTTTCATGGCATGTGCAGGTGGAGAAGGAAAGACTTGCTCCCAACTCTTCTGGAAACATCCAAGCCTCTCCCAAAGCTCGGAGTTTATCAGTCCATCTGCTGGGATTTACTGCTCAGGGACTGACCCTTGGCCATAATTCCATGTCCATTAAACTCCTGACTCTTGTCCTTTCTAATGAATTGAACCTTGGTCACATCATAAGATTGGTCCATAGGGATTGGACCCAAAAATGGCACAAAAATGTGTGTATGTTCAGTCCTTTACACTCACTGAGGGGAACAGATGGAAGAAAGGGACACAGAGACCTAATCCAGGAATTCAGGGATCCACTCATGGCCCTTTCCAGGTGGCACCAGAATTATTTCAGTCTGGAAGCCAAAATCAAACCTTTAGTGACAAGCTGAACTTGAGTTCCTCTGGAATGCACTCCACAGATTTTCCTGCCCTTCCAGGTCACCTGCAATGAAGCTGATGTCAAAAATGCTTCTCCAAGGCCACGTGCAGAGAGCAGCTGAACTCAGCTGTGCCTTGTCCTTCTGGCTTCCTTTGCCTCCTTTCCCTAAGCCTGGTTCTCAGTTTATCTCTGTTAGGAGATAAAGTGCAAGTTGCTGATTAATCCTTCTCCATTATACGCCAATAATGTCCCAGCTCAGGTCACTCAAGTCAGGCAGAGCCCAAAGAAAATCCAGAAAGCAGCTGCCCAAGCTTGCTCCACCAGCAAGGATGAAAGGGAATCCTTTCTTTTCAGATGGGCTTTTTCTTCTAAGGCTGGCAGAAAATGCAGAATCTCATGGCTTGATTTGAAGAGTCTCAGGGAAATGTGAAGAAGACAATAAATATTATTATTCAGTGAATAAATGCAATATTGCCTGTGGTGCAATAACCCCAAATGCCCCAGGTTAAAGCACCGAAACCTCCACCATCAAATTAATCATTCAGCACAACAACAACAATTGTGTTTTCCTCTGCCTCCAAGACAACAAATGCACCTTAGAGGCTGAAAATGACAATTTAACTACACAAACACAAGGTATTTTGAGGAACTGTGCTGCGTTCCTTGGAACAATGTGATCCAGAACTTTGGAATTTCTAGGGGGAAAAAAACACCTTCTCTTGCCAGGATGCTCCTCACGTAGCTGCAATTCCACCTTGATCCCTTGATAAATTCCTGCCTCTGAGGGGACACTTGCACTGAAGAGTTGTCTTAAAAACATTTCAAAGTACAAATCAAATGTGCTGCCCTTTAAATGTACTCAAGACGTTTGAGATGGGTTTGGAGAGGCTGCCTGAAAATTTATGGTCAGAATTGTTAAAGCCAGGGATTGGCACTGTTTGGGGAGAGGTCCTATTGCTATTTCTCTGTGTGGAAGCTGAGAGACTCCTTAATAAACACAACCATGTCAAGCAAAATAGGGAAAAAATATATATTATATACATTATAAAGAAATAACTGGGACAGAAATCCTCATAAACCATTAGGAGAGGCTAAATTATTTCATGCCACTGCTCTCAGATGAGGTGCTGGGACTTGCCTTGCGGTATTGATCCCTTTCCTGCAGAACCTGTTCTCCTCAGTCCTGGCAGACAGCAATCAATTCCAATTCCAGTCAGCCAAAATAAAAGGGCACACAAAGAAACTGGAGGAGCTGACCTGGCTGCCAAGTGTGTCTACTGAGACAGAGCTTGGGCTAACTGGATTTCTGCATCCAAAAGCAGGAGTTACCCCACGAAATGAGGAGGATGGGAACATTTATCCTTTGCTTGAAGCCTCAGCTCGTTTGGCCCAGCCTTTTGTAAGCCCTCAGCTGCTGATGGCAGCCTTGTTTATAACTTGAATATTCGCTCTGCTGCAGCACATTAAAAGCTTTATGTATTGCCAATGAAGGGAAATAATGAGAAATCCATTTGAGGCAAATAATTCTAATGGAGTTTTCCTTATTGACCTCCATGAACCTAAAAATTATGTGGCTCTTTCAGCCTTCTCTATTTTCTTGTTGTTGTTTTTCCCTTCAGATGAGGGCGGAGAGTTCAAATTGCACTCAAGATTAACAACTGGCAAAGCCACCATTTGGCCTTTTTTTTCCCTATAGCCTGGCTAAGATTCAGTAGAGACAAAAGCCTTCATTTTTAGCACTTGCATTTGTGGGGCAGCACCTGGGGAGGTTGGTCCAGACAGCTTTTTGTTCTTCATTCCTAAAGAATGTAAACAAATTCAGAAGAAATTCTGGCAGACACAAAGGAGTTCAGAAGCTCCTGAAATAACAGTGAGTGCCCAGTGATGCAGGAGTTTTATATCTTATCTCTATACAAAAATACACCAATTATTAGTTCTCCAGCTAGATACAAATCCAACATTTGATAAAACAACTGAGATTTCTTAGTGTCCATGTCTATCACCGGTCCAGACTGGATATTATCCTATTTTTTCCACTTTATTAACTGCCATGGCTTACCTCTGTCCCACAGGCAGCAGCCCAGGAAGGGAAGGTGCTGATGAAAGGCCACCACCACGAGAAGGCTCTGGGCTACCACAGCCTGGCTGTGCTGGCCAGCAGGGACAGCCCCAGGTACCTGCGCCGCAGAGCCGCCTGCCTCGTGCACCTGAAAAAATACCAGAGAGCTCTGAAAGACATGGAAAAAGTGATCCAGGGGCACGGCTGTAACAGCCCAAAAACACAGGCTGGGGACCACTGCTGCCAGGGCTTCCTGCTGCTGGCCCTGGCTCGGGAGGAGGCAGCAGTGCAGCACTACATGGAGGCCCTGCAGCTGGACGAGCCCCTGGCCCTGGGCACCATCACAAACTGCCCTGGCAGGGAAACTTTAACCAAAACATTTCATAAAGTAGCACAATCTAACTTTGAAAAGCAGCGTTACGAAGAAGCCTGGAAAATCACAGACTATGGGCTTAAAATTGATAAGAGTACTGAGCTCCAGAAGCTGAAAGCAAGACTCAGAAGAGAGGCATCGAGCTGTAGCATACATTGATTTCTCTGTTTGGGGATTTTCCACTGTCTGATTGCTTTTTTGGTTCATTTGGGAGGCTGCAAGAATGAGGGAAACATGAGAAAAATTACAAAGATGACAAAGATGAGAAGCTCATCATAAATATGCACCAGACGTGACACTGAACATGGGACAGCAGAATTAGGAGTAGAAAGTTTCAGGCAGCAAAACAAAACTGACCAAGAGAGCAATGAGGGAAAAAAAGCAAATTGCAGCATTCAGGATTCCTTAAAATTACTGTGGATTATGTAAACTCCCCATTGTGAAAAAACTCTTTTTCTGGTTAGACTGAATGAATTCCAACACAGGGGTTCCAGTCCCTCTGAAGGAAAACATTCAAATCACTTGCAGCTCATGAATAATGAGCATGTATTTCCTAGCTAGTATTTGATGAGCTTTAACACCTACTGTTCAATAAATTTGTCTTATTTTTATGGGCGTTTTAAGGATCAGTCAAAAGTAACCCCTGTAAGGTGTTTGTGAAGGCTCATTTTTGTCACACCCCTCTCCTGGATGGGAGGATGTGCTCCTTTGGGAATGCAGTGGATTTCCCAGGATCAGCACCAATATCAGGGATGGGGCAGCACAAACACCAAATAAACTGTTCTGCTGCCCAGGGCACAGTGAAATAACAGATGAGGTGAAGGGTGAGACTCAACAGAGATCAAACACCACTTCAGGGACTCCTGCCCTGATATCCAGGGCATGGGGGCAGCTCCAGCCCAGGCTCACCTTGGATTCCCAGCTCCTGTGTCTGCTTGGCAGGGCAGAAAACCAGGGATAATCTCTCCCCAGGGGTGTCTGCCAGAGCTGCTGAATCCCATCCCTCCCACTCCTGGGTGTCCAAGCCCCAGAGCCAACCCTGCAGCTCACCCAGGAGTGTTCAGGGCACCAGCAGGAGCACCCAAGATGGGATTGTCCCCAGTGCTGCAGCTTTCCTTCCTCTCATCCCTGCTGGACAGCACAGGACCAGCCCCTGGCAGGCTCAGGAGGGCTTTTCCTGCTCTCCTGGGCCTGTTCTCCTGCTTTCAGGTGCTCTTGGGGCAGCCCAGGGACAGTGCTGGGACATCCCTGGGGACTCACCCGTGTGAAGGAGCCCTCAGCTCAGCCCAGAAGCAGAAAGGACCCGAGGTGGGGCCCAAAGCAGGAGCTCCTCTCTTTGTTTTGGCTGCTCCAAGGGAGTTGTCCCAATGTTTTTGGTGGGGCAAAATAACCACGGAGGAAAACAGAAACTACTGCTGCAAACAAAGATTAAAGCAGTGCTGAGGACGGCTCTGCTGCTTTGATTAGGATGAAAGGGGAGAGGGAGCATTCTCTTTTTTGTTGTGCTGCTGTCTCAAAGGTGAAATTCCAGGGTGGAACTTCATTCAGCACCCATGAGAACAACCACAGCAATGACCCTACCTGGAACCTTCCACCTTTTCCTCTTCCCTCCATGCTCCTTTTTTCTGCCCTAAGAGCACAGGTAAGACTGGGCTCCCTGCCCTTCAAATTGGGTTTTAATCCTAGTGACACTAATGAGGATTTTTCCCCCTAATGGGCATCAAGATGCTGTGGGAGAGCTTCTTTCCAAGCGTGAAATTATATCCTTAAACAACTGTTGGCTCCATTTGCAAGCTGAAAAAAAATAATTTTTTCTCATTTTTTTCCTTCAAGTGGTAACCAACAGACAGGAACTTCTCTGTGTCTCGAGAAACTTTTGAGAAGTGGTTGTTTAGGGCTTTGGAATTTTTTTGTGGAAGTCTTTTCATTATGTAAAAACAGGATATCCCACTTTTTCCAGACCATGGAAAGCACTGGGAAGACCAGTTTTCCTGTCTCTCAGGGTAATATTCCCTCATTAGTCTGGAAGTAGGGGGGATTTTGGCCTGTTCTTTTTATTAAGCAATGTATTCTCCTGGGTAGAATGCATTTATTGCTCCTAAAGAAATATTTATTTAAAAATGAGGACCACAGGCATCCCTGCAAGTCTGCTAAGGAGTTGTCCTGAGGAAAAAATTCCTCTACAGGTGCCTACCTGTCCCTCATGGCCTTGAGGAAGGGCTCCTGACTCCCAGCAGCTCCTGACTCTTCTCATCAGCATTTTTATTCATTTCTTTTATTTTCCTTGTCCTCTGTCTGTGCCCACTAAAGTCCTTTGCCTGTGCCTCAGCTTCTGATTTTTCTTTAATTCTCTGTTGTGTTCTTACTCTTCCAACCAATTTCTAGGAGAAGACTTGGAACAACCTGGGACGGTGGGAGGTGTCCCTGCCCATGGCAGGGGGTGAAATGGGATGAGATTTAAGATCCTTCCCAACCCAAACCAGTCCATAATTCTATGATTAGATACAAGCCATTTTCAAAAAAAAAAGTTAAATAAGTAAATAGATTCTACTTCTGGCTTGAAGAATCTGGCTGAAAATCCTGCAGTGATCATGTCTATACATTTTTTTAATGTCAAACATTCATGGGGATTGTGGAGCTGTTTCCCACTGCTTTGAGAACTTTCCCTCACGCTGTGCAAGCAGCCCAAGGCTGAATACTTAGAAAAGGAACGAGGAACTTTATTACTCCTTGTACAATGTGCTGTAGGACATCCCCTCAAGGAATTCTGCTGTAAATGTCACAAAACTGTGAAGAATTCAAGTATATTTATATTAATCACGACTAATGTAATCAAGAAGAAAATACAGCCTAATAAAAGGTGAAACTGGATAACTGTTTGTAATCCAGCTTGAAGCCGCAGTCATTAACTAATTACAGCTTAAATATCTGTACTTTATTCAGCTCTGAGCTCTATACAGACTTTGCTCTTCATAAATTTTGCTCCTTTAAAGTATTCTTAATAACCACGTTGCACATCATCACCAGGTAATGAACAGTGAAGGAAAACTGTGAAATCATGGTTGAGAATGTTCCTGCACAAACAGTGCCCTGCCAGGCTTGCCCCTCTGAAGTATTCAACATTCCTTCTAAGCATGTGAAAAGGAAATCAGATGTGAGAATATTTGCATCACAAATAAGAGTTGGACAAGGGAAGTTTCCTGACCCCATGCTCTGCAGTCCAGCAGGCAAAGAACAGCTTAGAAATGATGGTAAAGTATTTGGAATTAAATATTCCACTGGAAGCTTTTCCTCAGAGTTCAGGCAGAGCTAAACTTTGAGCTTTTGTTATCTCAGAAGGTTTAATTTCCTTTAAAACCCCATCACTCCCATTAATTTTTCCTATTTCGCTTCGCTGTGTGCTTCCAGGTACTAAGGGAATCTAAACTCATGAACCAACTTGTGCAGCTGCTTTGGAAGCTGACACATCTCCAGGGAATTCGTCTTCCTGCCTTTCAGCCCAAGTCACTGTGGTTCCCAGCTTCAGAGCGTGGTGGAAGTGTGGCTCTGGATCAGAGCCATGCAAACCCAGGAATTTAATGAGCTTCCTTGTGCCCAAGTGAGGACAGTCCCCTTGGCATGCAGGGGCAGATGTTTCACTCTAATGACAGTTAATCTAAAAGCCATTTCTTTTACCATCATGCCCCTGCAGAAGATTAACTGTTATCATTGTGCTGCTGCTGCTTCCAGCAGTTTCCAATTTGCCAGGGCTCTGAGGAGTCGCTGTCACCAGGAATTTAATGTGTTACATGAAATTATCACTGCCATTGGAGCCTGCCTTTGGAGCCTTGGCTGCTTCAGCTGGATTTCAGCCACCCTGCTCTGTGCTGGGATCTGCTGCTTCACTCAGCCATTACTCAGTGGCACCTTAAGGGAAGCAGTTCATTATTTAGAAGGTTCAGCATTCCAAAGCTGTGGGATCCAGGAGACTCTTCCCCCTCCTGCTCCTGCTTTCAGGAATGACTTTTCCATTTCCATTTGTTCTGTCTGTGCTGCAGAGACTGCACCTGCCCACAGGTGTGTACAGACAGCTCTGAGCACAGGAGCAGGGGTTCATTGGCTCCCAGAAGTGCCTGGAGGGCAGAAAACAAACAGAGCTGATATTGATGCCTGCAGCTCTCAGGGGATGTTTGAGGATGGGTGGGGAACAAATTTCCACCCCAAATGGAAGGCTGGAGAACAAGAACCAGTCCCAAAGATGTCAGCAGAGTGGAAACCACCCATGATCACAGTGATGCTCGTTTTAGTTCCTCACTAATGAACCAGCAATTGAGAAAAGTGAGAAAACAGCTTTTTTCCTGGTCATCTGCCACCACCCAGTCCTGGCTCTCCCTGAAGTCCCAGCCCAGTGCCACCAACCCTCTGGGCTCCACACCTCAATACAGGTGTGGAACCAACACCTCTAAGACAGGTAATTTTCAATTAATTTCACTTCCAAAGTTTATCTTGGGCATATGATGCACAGTCAAGACCTCCTGGAGACCTCAGCGAGCCTCCCTTGTGTCCCTGAGAGCCACTGGGGACTTGTTCTGTGCCAGAGCAGCTGTGGCTTTAGGTGTGCCACCACCCAACCTGATCAATTTTGTGTTTGTATGTTCCCTACACAACCCCAAAAAGCCAGGAGTTGCAGAGAATGAACGAGAATAAGAATTTCCCCCTAGACTATAAAGGAAATTAAGAGCAGTATTTGATAATCAGTTTGCACGCCTCATTCCTGATCTGCACCAGTGAATGAGAGAATTTAGCTGTAAAGCCAGGAGGGGATTGTAGGAAGGAGCAGGAAGCACAGGAGGATGTTAATGATTCCATTCCACCCCAGTTTGCACTTTTTTTGTGCCCCTCAGTTGCGCTTTCCTCTCCAGGTCGGTGCTGCAGACACCAAAAACTCTTCCTAGGGGGTCACGCAGAGAGAGGGACCTGGAGTCCCCACGGAGCCCCTGTCTCAGATCCAGATCAGTAGTGGATGAAATGGAAAGCTGACAGGGATTGGCATTTCCCCACTTGAAATGACCATCTCAGAGAGCTCCTTGATTGCTTAGATACCTCAGCTCTGCCATTAAGAGACATTCCAGCACTGGCAATGTGCTCAGTCTGTTCTCTGGGAGTCACATTGAAATCTGAAATGATTGGGAACACCCCTGAGTGCCTGTCACGGTGCAGGGTTTGTTCTCTCACTGTAGACTTTACAATGGAAACAATCAGACCTTGCCGTGTGCTCATTTTGGCAGCCTTGCCAACAGGGTTTTTGCAATGTTGTTCCTTTTCCTCTCGTGCATCATTTGGCTGTTCTTGATCTGCTTCCTGAAGTAAACAGGTAATTAGCCAGCTACAGAAATTGCCCTGTGTCCACACCATTAGTGTGCTCGGATGTTTTAATTGATTGCATTCTCAACTGGCTTGGATGGCTTAAATGCCAGCTAATGCAATCCAATTAAGTCTCCTAATAAACCTGCCTGATGAACTGCAGGATAATCACACATCAAGCACAGATGCAGAGGAAAATGCCACGGAACTGACAGTTCAGAATAAGCTGTGTCATTTGGAAAGCTCCAAATCATTCCCAGCAGGGAAACTGGGAACCTGGACTCTGACTGGTGCTGGATTTGGATTCCCAGACTGGTGCTGGATTTGGATTCCCAGACCTGATCCAACACTACTTTTAAGCACACACTTAAATCAATTCCTGTCCACAAAACCTTTTACACAGACTCATGGGACTGTCCAGGTTGGAAGGGACATCAAAAGGTCATGAGAGCCAACCTCCCATGGGAAAGGGATCCTAGATCAGATTATCCAGGACCCTGCCCACTCTGGGAAATCTTGTAAACTTCCCTTGATGGGAACCTTATCATGTCCCTGGGGAGGCTCTTCCAGTGATTGATTATTCTCACTGGAAAAAAAAAAATCATTTATCAAGATTAAACTTTTCCCACTCCATCCTTTTTCCCCTTGTCTCCCACATGAAAAGTATCAAGTCAATAATAATCTCAAGGGAGCACAAATGCAAAGGAGATTTCAGGTGATACGGGGGGGCTGGGACCTCAAAAATATTATTCAAACAAAATTAGCTGAGGCAGCAGGAAGCTAAATAAACTCCTACTGGGACAGGATGTGAACTTCCAATAGTGCCCCACAACCAACTCACTTGAAGATGGTGCTGCGTCTTTGTGTCCACTCTGGAGGTCTTTTCCTAAGCCCAAACAGGGATTAGGGATTTAATGGAGCAATCTGTGTGAAATTCTCCACTCTGTTCTGCCAGATGCCAGACAAGACATAATAGCTCCTCTGGCATCAATGTCTATTAATCTAATCTTGACTTTGATTCTCTGTGTGACTCCCTTTCATCTGTAAAATGGGTATAATTCTCTCTTTCAGATGCTTGTCAGTACCTCTTAGTTCCGGGTACACGGCGCTTTGGAGATGACATTATTTGTACATTTTCCATTATTGTAAAAGAGCTGCACGTTGTCCCCAGCCCCTGTCCCCATCCAGTGCTGCTGCTGGAGGTCCCCCCCCTGCTCTGTGACCAGCACCCACCCAGGGATTGGCACAGCTGCCCCTGGCACAGACCCTCAGTGGGGTGAGGAAACCTCCGGGCACCCAGTGGGATCCAGGACAGGCTCTGTGTTTGCCTGGCTGACCAAGGCAAGGGCTCAGAAATAATAAAGACATTCAGAGCCCTGTGCAGGCCTGACCTGCCTGATGGAGCCCCAGAGGCTTTGCTGCACAAGGAACCACCCAGAGCTTCCCATTCCAAAGGGAGCCAACTGGCCCTGACAGGAAATTCCAACCACAGAACTGCAGCTGGGATCCAAACCCTCCCCTGAGGGTACCCAGGCACTCTCTGCACCCCCAGAGCCCTGGGTCATTCCTAGTCCTAAATCCAAGGAGTGATGGCCATAAATTAAAACACAGCAAGTTCCACCTCAGGCTGAGGATGAACCTTTTTCCATGGAGGTGCCAGAGCTCTGGAACAGCTGCACAGAGAGGGTGTGGGGTCTCCCTCTCTAGAGAATTCCAAACCCCCCTGGATGCATTTCTGTGTCACCTGTTCCATGTGATCCTGCCCTGGCTGGGGGCTGGACTGGGTGATCTCCAGAGGGCCCTCCTGATGCCGGAATGATTTTTGTCTTTTCTTTTATATCCCTTTTACACAGTTCTGTGTACCCACAAGTATCAGCAGCACACTTGTAACCTTTTACTTAGTTTAGTGCTCAGTGTTTTGTAAGTGTCCTGCAGGCCCTGAGACTGAAGAGCCCAGAGCTGCAGAGCCAGGGACACCAAACATTCTGCTGGCTCAGGAAGCCAAGGGCCCCTGGCAGGACAGATTCTGGAAAGTCGAGCTGAGCCCAGCCCCAGCATTGGGCTCCCTTGTTGGATCTGGGCTGTGCAAAGTCTAGAACTGGTGTGTGTGACTGACGGGGGTGCGTTTGCCACGCTGGCACCTGAGTGAAGTGGATGCACCAAACGGGATCCTGATTAAAATACTGAGGGAAAGACCCCAACCCCTTTAACTGTGTCTGGCTGCATTTTCCTAACACCAGGAAAAGGCATCCCTCCCAACCCAAACCATCCCAGGATTCTGGGATTTGAGGCACCTTCAACAGCTGTTACTGCAAGAACTGAGCAGACTCTGCCTCCTCTGTCCTGCAGCTCCTGCCACAACCCCCTCACTCCAGTTGTCCATTCTGGGTGAATTCCCTTGGGCTGAGGATGTCAAGCCCCTGGTTTCCCCCACAGCATCCTAACTGCCAGCAGGAATGCAAGGACAAGGTAAAGGCTGGGTGAAAATGGGAAGTTTGCTGAAAGTTAAGCATATTTATACCGATTTTGATAATCCAGAACTTCACAGTCTTGCTGAAACCAAGTGTAATAATTAATTGAAGAGGATTTTATGGCTTAGACTTCTGTGTGGTATGAAAAAACATGTGCCTGGTGTTTAAATACAGGACTAGGGTGATCTACTCCAACTTTTCAATTGGTCTGAACAGCTTTCCTTGGAAACAAGAACTCTCTCCTTGTCATCTTTAAAAGCACATTTAAAAAGTACATCTTTAAAAGTACATTTCATGGAACAGCTGAAACTTGCATGTGCTCTGTAACTGAAAAGTATTCAAAGTAAAATAGCTGAGATTTATTTTGTTTGGAATCTGCCTTCCTATACAGCAAATCAATGCAAGAATATACCTTTATACCTTTCAAGTGATGTGCATGTAATTTTGAAGCATTTTTTTCATTAAGAATATAATTGCAATACTGAAGTAATTACAATACTGAAATTAGGTGTGAAAATGTGACACTGCATTCCAGAAGTCTTGAAAAACCTCTTGGGGAAAAGATAAAGCACCTCATGGAAAATGAGAACTTTCCTAAGAATTAATTACTGTAATACAAGTGAATTCTCCAAATGCTAAGAAGTCAGGAAATCACCTTGTCCTCTTAAAGGCAGCCCTGCTACACGACCTGTTTTCCAGTCTAGACATAAAACCAAGTGATTTCAGACACATTGGAAGGGGTTAAATCCCTGAGAAGTCTCAGAGCAGAGCATTTAATTCATTGGGCATTGGGAGCCACCTGCGTGTGAGTGAGGGGGAGATTTGGGCACAGCACTTTGCAAGACCATTCCTGGGGAGAGCCTGGATGGGGATCAGTGCTGGTCACATGAATAAACATTTATTTCTGGCTGCCAGAACACACAAACAGTGCAGTTCCATCCCACAAACTGCCCGAGGAACCTCTGCTGCTGAAAAACCTCCTCCACAAGAGCCAGGTAAGACACCTTCAGCTTTTTACCTGCTTCTCTCTGCAGTGAATGCTTCCAGAAACTCAGGGCAGCAGCCCCTGGACCTTTCCTGCATAACAGCACCGATGTCTGCCAGCTTTTAATTCTGAGAGTGTTCCAAAGATGCTCATCTCTGAAGGGAGAACAAGAGAAGAGTTTTGAAACATCACCTAAACTTCGAGGTTTTCCCAATTCTGAACTGTTTCAGCTGTGCCTTTACCAGGACTTATTTCCACCACACACAGCTGGCAGCCAACCTGCTCCAAGGAGATATTTCAATGCTGAGCTTTATTTCTTTTCTGCTGGCTGACAGATGACAGGGTTCTGCTGGCTCTCAGAGACAAACCCATTATTTCTGAGCACAATGAGTTCTCCTCTGTGGGCAGCATCCCTGCCACAATAAATCACAGTGTACATCCAGCCATTGTCCTGGAGCCAGGCATCTGCTGATTCACTGGGAGAGGCTGCTGGGTTGGGCTTTTTTTGTTTTAATGTCACCCTATAGTTTCAGATTTTCTTCTGTATTTAAGTTAAAATGATATAGTAATCTCATTTACTGACATTTTGACTGGAATAATGCAAACTGTTCTGGTTGCTAAACTGACCATTTTATGCATGGATTATAAATCTTGGTTCAGGTCAGTTTTCCTGTTTAAATTAATTTACATACACAGAAGAAATAGATCTTTATATCTGTGTAACCTGAACACTGATACCCAGATGACAACAGGTAACAGCTCTCTTTCCAGACTCGTGGTTCTTTATTGTACTAAAACCAAAAAAGTAAATCATAGGAGAGATTTTGAGCAGTCTTTGAGGAGTTAGGGAGCTGCTCCCCACGCCTCTGCCCCTCACACGTCCAGGAGCAGTTCACTCAAGTGATTCCAGATCTGGAATTGCACTTCCACTGACACGGAACTGCCTCCAAGCAATTTTTTTTTTTTTTTTAATAGGCACAGGATTCAGGGCAAACTACAAACCCTGACAGCCAGAGGTAAAAGAATTGCCCTCACATCTCACTCTGGATCAGTCTATAAGGATGTACCAGATAGAGATGGAAACCTTGTTTCCATGGCAACAACTCTTAAGACAAATCACAACAAAGATGCTGCCACGTCCTGCGTGGCTGGGATTGCTTTAGGACATGGAGTTGTTTTTACATTTGGTGGAGCTGTTTAATTCCTGCAGAAGAACTCCAGAGGTCCAGCTGGGAAATCTCTGCCCTACTGCACATCCAGCCCTGCTTTGCTGGGCACACAGAGGGAGCAGCAACTGTGGGATCATCTGTTCAGGTGACCCAGAGCATTCAATCACATCAATATTAAGACTAAAGACTGTGCAAAAATCAGGCAGGCAACTGTAAAGTAGTTAATATATTCTCATACAGTAATATGAGGTGCATTATATATATGTAATTTTAGGTTATATATTCTCATGTATTCTCTTAAGCACAAAGTTTTGAGCTTCACATCACCAAAACAAACACAGGTAGAGGGGAAAGAAAAATTCACAACTCCTGAGGATTTCTATCTTCAGAATCAATTCCTCCTAAAGGAGGAGTTGAAGGTCAACCTGACATTGTGGCAACTATGACACAGCAACCAAACTTCTGAGCAAGATAAAAATTTCCTTGAATAGTTTCATCCCAGCTCAGTGTCCCAGGTATAGCTGTGGTTAATCCAGATTCTCCAGGGAAATATGAAAACAAAAGTATTCAAGTGCTGTCTCCCAGGCAAGAGAGGCACCAGCTCAAATATTTGCTGTCCAGGGCTGGAGCCCTCTGACCTAAATTCCCCCCTGACTTGAGAATTTTTCCCAAGAAGAAAAGCACTGCATAAACCCCCAGAGCTGCTCCCTCTCTGTATTCAGTGGTTCTGTGCAGTTTGGGATGCTTTGTGCCTGAGGAGGCACCTTTTGAATAAATATTCATATGTAGGGTCTCAGAGCTCCCAGTAAACACATCCCACAAAGAGGCAGTCATCCAGCTTGGCTGCTCAAGCCCCATCCCTGCAGGATCCAAGGGTAAAAATCCCTGATCTGAGGCTTTTTTCGAGCTGTAACCCTGCCACTGCGAGCTCTTTACACTTCCAAATTCCAGTAACAGGAGAACCTCCTCTGCAAAGTTACAAAGTAAGCAAAAAGGGGAAAATCCTTTCAAAGTGGCCCAACCCAAACAGCAAATGCTTCATTGCTTCATATGTTTTGCGTCTACATTGCTTTGGGGAGAGAGGATGTTTTCCAAGAACTGAAAACCCCCACTGTTCCTCAATTTCTGGAAGAAATCCCCAGACCAGTGTTCACCTTCCCAAGATTGCAAAGAAGGATTGAGCTTTTAAAGACATTTTGCAAAATAAGGGGCTAATGGATGGTGGAGTGGACCAGCAGATGAGAATTTCTGCAGGCAGCGATTAAATTATGAATAATTTAATTGGATGTGAGATTGAGGGGGAAATAAATAATGAAGCAACCCCATTCCACTTTGCAGCATCGAGTTGCCTTTGCCTCAGAGGCTCCAAGGTGATACTGAGGCTGTCAGAAACCAAAGCAGCTTTGTCCCCTGCAAAGCAGTGACCAGAACAGGGACCTTGCTGCACTGTCAGGATGATGGATTGCTCCATTCCAGTGACCACTCAAACTTGCTCAAGACAATCAAAATTAATGATTCTGCAAATACGTCCTTTACAGTTGCTGCTGCTCCTCACACAGGAAAGGGGCTCTTGAGTTTGGTTGGGTTGTTTATTTGAGTTGGGTTTGAGTTTTTTTTACTCAGCACAGCAGAAGGAATGAAGCTCTTGGGTTCTTGGCATCTTGATTCTCCACCTCCAAAAGGGGCAAAATAATCCCCTGCAGTGCCATATAGCCATGGTGCAAGAATAAATACATTAAATCTACAAAAATAACTGCATTAAATCTATGAGAATAACTACATTAAATCTACAAGAATAATGACATTAAGTCCTGTGAGGCACCTGCCTGTTGCAGTTTTATAGACCTCAACCAGGCAGATTCTACTCAGAGCCAGCTACATTGTAAAGTAGGAGTAAAACTTCTCAGCAAGGAAGATTCCATAAACACAGGAAACTAATCTTTGTTAGCTGTAGAAATTTCTGCAAACAGAGAAGAGAGACCACTTCAATCCTAATTAAATGTATAGCTTTGTCCTTGGAAGTGACCCTGCCTTCTGCAGCTCTGTTCCCCATATGGACACCCAGGATCTGCACGAGCTCGTGTGCCCTTCACATCCCTGTGTTCTCCTCCTCCTCCTCAGCTCCTGGGATGAGAATTGCTGCCTTCTCACTTGCCAGAAGACTGAGTTAACACGACTCTGGGGGGAAAAGGAAAGGGAAGCTCTCGCAGGGATTTTGAGGCAGAGTGCTGACTGGGAGAGGAGACTCGGGCTCCTGGCAGAAGGAACTGGTGATCATTGTTCCCTATTCTTGGAACACTGTGTGTCCATTCCCAGCAAACAGCCACAAAGGAATCCCTGCTCTGCCCCCAGCACCTCCTCCTGAACTCACACAAAACTTGGAGAGCAGAGGCACAACCTGAGCATTTCTGTGCTGTGAACTCAGGCGGTGCCCCCAGCACCAGCCTGCTTCTCCCTCCTCCCGGAGCCAGCTCTGGGGCAGGGTGAAACAAAACCCAGGGGAAACCACACGCCTGCCCTGCCCTTGCCTTTACTGCCGTTCCCAGTTGCTCCCAGCCAGATTCCATGAAGGAATTGTGTGCATCGCCTGCACCAACCCATAAATCAGCCTGTTTGCTCACACTTTTCCCATTCATCCCACCGCAGAGCTGCCGGCGCTCGGGGAAGCCGGAGAGCTCCAGCGGGTTCCCTCCTGCCCTGCGAGCGCAGCGGCCGCAAAACCGGGGAGCATCCCAGGGATAACAAATCCCGGGAAGCTCGGGAGAAACCGCAGCGGCACGGCCGAATAAGAGGGTGGCATCCCAGGGATAACAAACCCCGGGAATCTCGGGAGAAACCGCAGCGGCACGGCCGAATAAGAGGGTGGCATCCCAGGGATAACAAACCCCGGGAA
>JAHLSL010000244.1:692723-735321 GCA_025920805.1 Petroica traversi | reverse complement strand
ACGGCCGAATAAGAGGGTGGCATCCCAGGGATAACAAACCCCGGGAAGCTCGGGAGAAGCCGCCGAATAAGAGAGTGGCTATCCCAGGGATAACAAATCCCGGGAAGCTCAGGAGAAGCCGCAGCGGCTCGGAGAGGCTCCAGCCCATCCCACCCCTCCTCCCCCGGAGCATCTCCCGGCGCTGGGAAGGGCTCGGGCTCAGCTCCCAAGCCTGAGCATGGCTCGGAGAAGCCTCGCAGAACCGCAGCCTCCCGCAGCCTCCGGAGCTGCCCCGTGTCCCCGGAGCCGCCCGCTGTCCCCGTCCCGCATCGCCGCTGCCCACGGAGCCGCCCCAGGGCGCTCGCACCTGGAAGGATCCCAGCTTGGATTCCCTGGCTGGTAACAGAGCCCTGCAGACCTGGGAATTCTTCACGGCAGCGCGAATACTTTGCAAGTGGGGAGTGGAAGGCGGCTGTGTGCCCCCCTCCTTCTCCGCTGGGGAGAAAGGAGTTGCCCAACCTGGTCATGAGACTTTTCCACACTTCCCAAAGAGGCTCCTGAAGTTCTGACACTGCACCACGGAGAGCCTGGGGCAGCACAGCTCCCCCGAGAGCAGACACGCAGGCACAGGAGATGGAGAATGAGATTGGCAAATCTGTGGACAATCAAATGGACAAATACATGTAATAATTTGGAAGTTTTCTTCCTCTCTTTGCTTTTTTTCTGCTTCCTTTTTTTTTTTTTTCTCACGCATTTCTCCCTACCCTGATGTAGCCGTGCTGTTAACCCTTTCTCGCCCTCCCCTCCCCGATTTAGAGTTACAATAATGGGGAAATCAGAAAGTCAAATGGATATTGTGGAAAAATCGACCAAATCCGGGAGGAAGCCCTGGAGCTTTGTGGCCATCGGGCTGGCTGTCCTGCTGCTCCTCATGACTTGTGCTGCCGTCGCCCTGGTGATCCTCTATGCCAGCAACAGAGGTAAGAACATGGCAATCATCCTCCCCTTCCCTCTGCAAACAGCAGAAAAAGTCCTTTTTTCGCAGAGCTAAATGAAAACAAAAATACAGGGAGACCATGAGGTCACCTCTGTGGGGGACTGGGCTCTCTCTGCTTTCCTCCCAGCTCATGCACAGAGATTATGTTGGCTTTTTACTTAAATTTTGAATTACACTGTGTAAGATTCAATGCTTTTATTTAATTCTGTGCAATTTGTTGAATTCAGAGCTGTTTTGACAAAGCTGATGCGCTGTTTTGGAAGGAAGGTGTGTGTCTGTGTGTGAGGACTGACATTTCCTTATTTTATACAAGCACAAGCCAAGATTCATTATTGTCAGGGTTTCTAAAGCAACAGCTGCTTTAAAACACTTCTAAAAACAATCTCCCTGAAGGGGAAATCACTTATTACAATGTGAAAGCTTAAAAAAAAAAAAAAGCCACTTGCTGCTGAGGAAAAGGGGACTTTTTAAATATTCCATCAGGCAGTTGGATCTCTAAGTGTGATTTGTTTCAGTGACTTGAATGCAAATGTCTTGCCAGAAACCTGACATTGAGGCACGTTATTTTGAAGTGTTTTGCCTAAATATTTTAACTGCAGAGCACACTTGGTAAAACCAAAGTTTTCCCACTGGCACACCAAGTGCAAAGTCCCACTTTAAAACCCTGTGAAGCATCAAATGCTTGGGAGCAGCTCTGCCTCATGTTTGTCACTTCCATTAAAGCCTCTTGGATTGGGAGCTTTGTTAAAACACTGGAGAATAAAATTAAAGTGGGAATAGCCAAACTGGAGCAAGGCTGTGCTGTCTCCTCACACTGTCTCTGCCTCCCCTGCTGCAAAAAGCTGCATTTTCAGCACTTGTGAGTGAAACACTGCACAGTTCTGAGCAATAATTCATGAAAAAAGCCTTGCTATTGTGCACCCCTTTTGCTACCAGCAGTTGGATGGCAGGCAAAATCTGAGTATTTGCTATTCATAAAGTTCATCAGAAAGTTTATTCTATTAGCTCAGGAGATGAGAGGAAAGAAAGTCCCCAGAGCCAGGTCCTGGAGGAGGAGTTTTTGTATCAAACCTTGAGCTAGGGAGGGTTTTGCTGCCTACACACATAAAGGATTTGAGAAACCTGCCCTACATCATTTGCTGGATTTGAGAAACCTGCCCTACATCATTATTATTAATAATAAATATTATTAATACCTGAATCCAGAATTCAGGTATTAATAATATTTGCCCAAGTTCTGGGCTCATCCAAATCCAGAGGCAGAGTCTGATTTGTTGAAGGATTATCTGTGAGAAAAGAGATCTAAAACCAAAATATTTTTGCAGGCTCATATCTGCAATTAAACTTTCCCTGGACTGAGCCCTGAGCTCAGGGCTGATGTTCTGCCTGCCCTGTGTCCCTCACACCCCACCAGGCGTGTTCAGCTCTGTCCTGGAGCCACTTTGTGCCTCTGTCCCCACCCGAGCTCACAGCTGGAGCACTCATGAGCTTTAGGTAATTCCAGGTGGGAAAAGAGCAGCAGGAGCTTCATCCTCACAGAGCAGAGTCAAATGCAGTGCCTGGCTCTAGAACTGAGACAATAGGAGCTCTGCAGACTCTTCCTGCAGCAGAAAACTCTCTTTTTGTCTTGAAAAGTTTTGTCCCAATGCCCCCTTTGGTTCTGTTTTGCTGTCACACTTCAGCCCGTTCCCAATGCTCAGCCAAAAGCCTCAAATCCCAGACTCCCCAAGGGAAAAGCACCTCTGGCTCAAAGCTGTGCCACATAAATCCCACAGAACAACAGGAAAAAAACAATGTGCCTGAGCAGCATTCATGTGATACAATCAACAATGTTTTCCTGGGATTCTGCTGTTGCTAATTTCACTGAAACGTTAATTTTGGGATGTGTATGGGACACTGGACTGTTCCCCAAGAGCAGGTTCAGATTTCTCACTTCACCTTGATACATCCTTGATCAGAATGACACTACCCAGGCTTCTAAAAATAATTTTGTTTAGCGTGTAATTAGGAATTAAATTAGAAAATTAAGGCATTGCCTGTCCTGCTTTGCATTCAGTTGGGGTTTTTTAAATTTATAAAGGCATGTTTAGACTTTGTGGTTCAGGGAGAATATTTTTCTGCTTGTAGATATCTTGCAGAAGAGCATTGTGGTGCATGAAAAAAGGCCTGTGGGTACAGCAATAATTCCTGGAGTTCTGTTAATGCTGACTGGGATTTTTATCTCTATTCCCAGCCAGCAAAAACACTCAAGCTCTCACAGCAGTGCAGTTACAGAGTTCTGGACACAATTTGGGGATTTTTGACATCCAAGGAAGTTTTCAGACCCAAAAAAACCCTCATCTAAAAAAGCTGAAAGAAAACATAAGAAGAAGAAATAATATTTGGGTGATCCTAGCAAGGGAAGCAGGACTGGGTTTGGATCTGAACACACCACGCTCTCAATCCTTCCCTCACACCCACACCCCCATCTCAGCAGCCTTTTCACAGCTCCCTCTCAGTATTCACTGAACTCCAAACCTCATCCCTTCCTGGAAAGGTCCCAGCCTGAGGAGCATCTCAACCCTCCCTGTAGCTGACACATCAAATCACCCAGCAGCTCCTCCAGCAACTTCACTCCAAACAAGTTCCAGCCTCACTTAATTGCTGCTCCTGTAACTCTGATTATTTGATTGACTTTCTGCTTCCCAAGCTGCCTTCTCAGTAGGAAGATTCACAGATATTTTTGTGTCTGCAGCCCCACAGGTTGTCAGTGCGGGCTGTCAGGAAGCCCAAGGTCTCAGCCCTCTGCTCTGTTCTTAGGCAGGCTCCAAACAAACAGGAACACAAAGCAAGCAGCACCTTAATCTGGGGGTGGATTTAAAAACAAAAACACCCACGTTTTTCTCCTGCATTTCCTGTGCTGAATGTGATTGCTGTCACTTGAATAACAGACTGACACGAGCCTGCTGAGCAGGAGAGTATCTAAACTGAGAACTGAGGCAAGGCTGGGGCTGAGCTCTGCCTCCTCCTTCTCTGGTGCCCAAATGTCCTTTGACGTCAGGAGCCTTCATTAACGAGCCAGCTATTCAGAGCAGATGCAGAATTTCAAGAAGTGGCAGCTAACACACAAGTCATGATGACATTTGGGTGGCAAGACTCTCCTCACTTGTAGTCAGATGGAGCTCCATGAATGCAGAGCATTAATGGGGAGTGACAGGCCATGCAGGGCTGCAAAACGGGCAAATAAACACACAATTTACTGATTCTCCCACAAAACTCTGGCTCAGCCATGCTCAAAGGTAAGAAATCCCACGAAAAGTTGAATAAAACCAAACACTTGTGTTCTGCACTCATTTTGAAGATGGCACCTGGCACGGGCAGCCCTTTCTGACAAAAACCTGAATTTGGCAGTTCCGTTGTTTGTTGCGTTTTAACAGAAACAAGGGCAGCTTGCAGTGCCAGCAGCACTTCTGCAGAGGAGATCTGAGAAAAGGGAAGGTGCTGAGAGGTAAAAGCTCCCACGTGAGCCCCTGGTGACAACTGTGGCTCTAATTGTCTCCATGTGTGCCATCCCCAGCCATCTGTGCTCCTCCAAACGCACCGTGGGGAGACACTAAACACAAGCTGTGTCCTCCAGAGCCCTGCAGAAGGCTTGGCTTGGCTCTTGTTCTCTGAAAAAGGAGCTGCAGTGAGGGCCTGGAAAAGCAGCCTGGGTTAGAAAAGCACCATCATTCCAAAGGTGAGCTGCTGAAGGGGCCTGCAGCCACCCAGAGGTCCCACAAGTCTTTCCTGGCTCCTGCTGCTGGCCAGGAAATGTGATAGGGCTCAGTGGCTCCTTGTGAGGCCAAATTAAGACAATGAAATTCTCTGCAGTGACCCCAGGGGTCTGAACTGTGCCCCAGCTCTGCCATCTCTCAGGTGAGCAGGTCACCTCTGAAGCAGCATCTGGAGTGCTTAATTTGCCTCATTTTCTTCCATTTGGAGTAGTCCCACAGCTCAGGTCATTTCATTTTTCTTCATTAAAGCTTCTCCTTCCCTGAACAGTTCTCTGCTGCTGCTGGATCAGACTGAAATGGATGCCAAAGCAGGAGCCTCTCTATCACTGTAACTCAACCTCTCAGCAATGTTTAAGCAGGGAGAAAAATAAATAGAGAAATATCTGTTTCTACTAAAAACTTGGGCTGTTGTTTTAGAGAAGTATTTGAGAAAACACAAGGCAGAGTTGATGAGAATTCAGAAGGTGCATTTTAAATTAATTTCTAGTTTTCAGAAGGTGCAGGAGACAAAGCTCCAGTGAGAAAAGATCTGACATTGTAGAGCCAAAGAGGGCAGGGTTGGTCATACCCAGAGCCTGTGGCAGGAGAGGTACTGAGGAATAAAGGACAGAATTGATAGAGAAACAAAGGAGACACTTTTCAAGGTAAACTGAGATCTCTTCCCCAGCCATTTCCCATGATCTGGTTTTGGGGCAGAGTTTCAGAGCCCTGAGTGTGCCCTCGAATTCCAGACCAGCTCTGGCTCCTCTGCTCATCCTACTCAATTACAGCCTCATAAACACAAGGCTTGAGGAAAGGAGGGGAGCTCAAGCCTCATTCAAAGCAGTTGGTTCCAGAAATTGAAGTGAGACAATGTCAGGTTATATTAAAAAGAGAATCTTTGATTTTAAAATAAATAAATAAAAGAAAAAAGGTTTCATTTCAATCCTGCCTGATCCCTGGGAAACAATACAGATACACAAAATTCTTGTAGTACAACTATTTCTTCCTCACCTTGCTCTTTGCTATTGCTCCTTTCCTTTTGCCTATGAACTACTAATTTCTTTTCCTCAAAGTATTTTATTTTCCCCCTTGGAGACATCCTGGGCTCTTAGGTTTGATTTCGCCAGTTGTTTAATTTTGAGAGAGTTTAAAAAACTCCAAAACTTGGGCTTAGCTTTATCCAGCACACAAAATAATCCCAACAAATCCTGAAACAAACACCAAGAAGAAAAAAAAAATAGAAAAAATAAATAAAAAAAAATAACTTTTCTGTGAAGCTTCCCATTGTTCCACATATTTTGCTCCTCCCCTGCTCAGGTTGCCAGACACCAGGCAGGGCAGGAGGCAGAGTTTTTCTCATGCAGATGTTCTCCCACCCAGCACGCCACGCTCAGCTGAGCCCTGAACATTCCCCAGCACAGTGGGGGCTTTTTATGTTGCTTCCACTGATGAACTTCAAAGCCCTCTTTTCTCCCCCACTGTTTTATTTCTCTCTGAATTACTGTAATCTTGTTTGTTCTCATGTAAAGCATTTTCTTGCATTGAAAGCAATTTTTTTAGTAACTCTTTTCTGCAAACAAGGATAAAAAAAATAAAGCTTAAAAATGGTTAAATCTGCTGGAAAGGACTAAGATTTTGCTTTTCAGAGTGGAACCACATAGTTGCCTATTTGGTGT
This sequence comes from Petroica traversi, assembly GCA_025920805.1. Lineage (NCBI taxonomy): Eukaryota > Metazoa > Chordata > Aves > Passeriformes > Petroicidae > Petroica > Petroica traversi. The sequence continues at coordinate 728,932 of JAHLSL010000244.1, read as the reverse complement.
AAGTGGATACCAAGGTAATAAACCAAGACATCCAGTTCTCAAATGGGAAATTAACCCAGCAAAAGGAATTTCCTTCTCCCAGGGCCAAGGCCCCCCAGGCTGGGGGGCTCAGATCCCTCCCACTGCAGCTCTGCAGGGAACAGCACAAGGGAGGGACCTGATACCTGCCCAGCATCACAAATCCACTCCCTTGAACACTCAGAATCAAAACTGATGTGGGCACACGATCTTTGGGGATCTTCTGCACTGGGAGAACTTCACAAACCAAGATTAAGCACTCAAAAATAGAAAATGACTAGCCAAGATCATGACTTCAGTGGCCTTTTCCATGCTTAACTCAAGGCCAAACAAATTTGAAGACAGGTGCACAGTCTCCTTATTTCTACACTGTTCCATCAGCCCTGAAAATTCCAGAATAGGGACAACCTCTGTGATGAGCAGCAAGGAAAAGCCTTAAAGGCCACATGAAATTGTGGCCAAATGAGTCTGTGACCAGCACCCCCTCCCCAACACAATTTCTTTTCCTAAATTTGATCTTGGTGATTAAAAGCAGCGTGGCAGCAGTAACCCAACCTGGGCTTTTTGCTCCTCGTTTAAACATCTCCATCTCAGTGACTTTGAAGCTGCTCAGAGCATCTTAATAGATTGTCTAAAAAAGGATTCTATACTTCCAGCTTGTGTCAGGAAGACTGTGGAGGCAGCTAGCAGGTAGAAAAGATGGTCTTATTCTCCTTCCAGGAGAGATAAAACTCACTGTCAGACTGTTGGGATGCTGCTGCCAATAAATTTTCCTCCAAAATCCCCAGATTTCTTCACGTTTGTCACTTGATGTCTTTGACTGGCACCAACATTCACTCGCAGGCTCTCAAACCAAGCAGAGCTGTCACTGAGATTGGGTTCTGGTGAGTGGCTTTGGGAGAAATTTCATTCCAAAACAAGTAATTCCATCTGCTTTCATCTCCTCTCCCTGCAGGCTCCCACTATGGCACCAACTCAGGCAACATCTGTACCACGCCTGGATGTGTGACAGCAGGTAAAGGGTTTCTGTGAATTACTGATGCAGAGGGGAGGTTTTGTGTTGTTACTGAACCTGAATAAGAGATAATTCAGAGTTTAAGGCTGAAGTAGAGGAAAAGGACTGAGATTTCCCCTTGGGAAAGGAATATCATCCATAAGAAAGCACAGGAAAATTGCCAGTGTGGCCAACAGCTCTGGCGCTGAGCCACCAGGCCATGGACTGACCAACACAATCTTTATTTATAAGCATAAAAAATTCCCTTTAGACTGAATTTTCTCTCTCATGGGGCATCCACCTTCTTATTTTTGGCACCTACACCTCAAGAGAGGTGAGACTTCAGCAGAGATTTTCCCAATAGCCCCTTGGAAGCACTAGTTTCTTGGGCAGTGCCTAAACTGGAGCCCAGGGGAGCCCTGGGCACTCTTCCCTGCAATGCCTCGAGCTCTGGGACAATTCTTTTGCCATTCAGATCCATTTTAAGCAGAAAATAGGATTCCTCAAGTCTTAATATGTCAGAATGAGACTTGCCAAGCAGCTCCTTGAAAATCTTCAGTAGTCGCAGAGATTTCTGTGGAATTCAGCTCTCCAATTTTGCTGCCCAGCTGCCAGAATCATCCAGAACATGGACCCCACGGCTGACCCGTGCCAGGATTTCTACCAGTACGCCTGCGGGGGCTGGCTGAACCGGCACGTGATCCCAGAGACCAGCTCCAGATACAGCATCTTTGACATCCTGAGGGACGAGCTGGAGATCATCCTGAAAGGTAGGGATGAGGCTGCTCCACCCCCAGGCAGCTGTTTTTATTTCAGAGGTTACTGACTGCACTCCAGACAGAGAAATAAACTTGCTGATTTATCAGGTAAATGCTGATTAGGAATTTTTTTTCCTCTCCGATCCTTTAATCTTTACATCTCTTACTACAGCCATTCTGTGGGAACATCCTGTTCCCACTAAAAATTAGCCAGAGGTGATTGGGTGCTGACTCCAAAAGGAGCAGTCTGCAAGTCCTTCCTCCTGACACTTTCTCCATTAATAGCATGGAGAGCTCTCTAGTTTGACAGTAATTGCAGCCTACAAGTGCTTCTCACAGACCTGAATCCTCAGGGGTTTCTGAAAAATTATCAAAGCTCTCCAAGGCAAAAATATCATGGCAATGGTTCTTTCCCCAGGTGTGCTGGAGACTTCAGATCAAGGGGACAGAGAAGCATTTCAGAAAGCTAAAATCCTTTATAAGTCCTGCATGAATGAGAGTGAGTCTCTTTTTGTTCCATTGATCCCCTTGTTCAAAACCAGGTGTACAGAAAAACCAGTGTTCTGTTCAGCAAAATCCAGTCAATATCTGTCTAATCCATGAGGCTTTGCCTGGAAAATTCATCTTCAGATAGATGAAGATGCTTTGGTACTTCTTATATAAACCTCAATATACCCATTTGGGATGTGGGAAGGACAGATATTGGGTACCCACCCCAGGTGTGGCTGCAAAGCCTTCCCTTCAGAAGGCACAAACCTGTCCCAGCTCTTTTTTCCCAAACCAATTCAGTCTGAATCCCTACTGGAGCCACAGAAATATTTTAGATTCCTTTTCTGAAGACTAATATATAATGGTTTCCTGATATCTCTTATTTTTTTCCATGACACATTCAGTTGCAAATTTAAGCTGTTAGGTCCATTAGCTATTTTTGCTAATTTTAATTTAGTATGAAAAAAATATAGATTTTGTCTTTCCTCCCTCAGGTCTTATAGAGCAACGAGGTTCCTTGCCTCTGCTGGAGGCCTTGAGGATGGTTGGAGATTGGCCAGTGGCTTCTGAAGACTGGAGTAAGACCAAAGGTAATGCTGGGCCTGAAAGGGTTCAGTCAGAATTATTTATTGAATTACGGAGGCCACTGTCACCAAATTAAATCCCCCATTTCCTGTTTCTCTTCCCAAACTGATCAGGGTATCCCATATTTAACACTCATTGATCCATTTAAATAGCTTTCCAAAATTTTAGCAGCCAGCTTGTGAAGTGTACAGCTTCAATCAGTCTGACACAGATGGATAAATGGGGTCTGTTTTCTCTTTTATCTCCCAGAGCCAAGCTGGAGCATGGAGGAAAACCTTTCCATAATGAACTCCAGGTTTAACAAACGTGTCCTCATTGACATGTTCGTGTGGAATGATGACCAGGATTCCAGCAGACACATCATTTATGTAAGAAAAAAAAATTACAGGCAATTATTTATATGCCAGAATCATAATGGATAATTATTTACACTGCAGACAGATGAGCTTCCCATAGAACAATAGTGGTAAAATGTAGGCAATAGTTCTGTTCCTTGAGTGTCAGATCTGTCTCAAAGACATATTTTAGGGCAGAATTTTTTTTTTTGTTTGTTTGTTTCAGCAAAAGAAATAAAAATCAATAGAACTTTGTTTAATTACAGCATTTAAGGGCTGCAAATTTTTGTGACTTACAAAAACCATGGTGAGGTTTAAAATATAGCAGGAAACCATGGGTTTAAAATACATAAAGAGTATTTCAGAGTTTATTCATGAATGGTTGTGCAGGAAGTCTAGCCCTCAAGTCAAGCAACTAGAAAAGTTACTTAAACTTATTCCTGGATCTCGGTGATTACTGAAAGATTCTGCTTTATAACCCACTCTAAGATCCACCCTGTCCTTACCTGGAAACCCAGAGATAAGAGTCATACCTTCCACCTCACCCCAGATCCAGGAGAGCCCAAATTCTGAGTGTTTGGCAGTGGTGTGATTCCAACCCTGACAGGGAGGCACAAACAAAATTTCCTGCTGCCTGTCAAGGATTCCTTTGGACAAGCCCAGTTCCTGATCATCACTAACCAGAGAAATGCATTTTCCTTCAGATTGACCAGCCAAGTTTGGGAATGCCATCTAGGGACTACTACTTCAACGGGGGCAACTATCAAAGAGTAAGTATTTCTGGTATTGGTTTACTCTGGGCCACTAAAACAACTTTATTCCTTATACCTATGCTTTGGAAAACCCCAAAATATTAATCTTCATAATATGTAAGAATCAGACTGTGACATTCATTGCTACATTTTTCCTAATTAAGCCAACATTTTGTAAAGTTCGCAAAAGGACTGAACAACAGTACAAATATCAGGTCTCCCCAGAACTGGCCAACTCACGAAGAAGGTTATGGGAAAATAAAATCAAGTTTTATACCTTAGATAATCTCTCATTTTGAAGGACAGCTTCACGTTTTCAGTGCAAGGGATTTGCTTGTATCTTCCTCTGAATCCCTGATGCTCAGCAAGTTAGAATCTGCTGTCACATACTCTCCCCTTCCCCCCAAATTACATTAAATTGTGAGACATTATTTTCTAGCTGCTTTTCTCTGCCAATGCTCAGGGCAAAAACACTGATTCTGCAAAAGCACTGTTTCTGTAAATACACAGAAAGCTGTTGCAAACAGAGCCAGATAATTTGTCTGTTTCCAAGATGAAAATACTGCTTTAGTACATTTTATTTTCCTCAATTATGCCTTGCTAACAAAGAGTATTTGCAGCCCAACATCAAACCAATTTTCCTAACAAGAATGGAAGGGAATACAGAGGGACAACAATCAGCATTTGAGACTCTTTTGTCTCGTGGCTGTAAAGCAGCTGAAAACATCAGTGGGAAGAGTTTTCTTCTCACTTCAGTGTATTCAACCACACTTTATATAAAATATAGCTATAATATAGTCCTGGGAGGTTTACAGGGGGTTGTCCCCACACCTTCTGGGCACCTTTAGAAGCTGCCAGCTCCTTTGGATAAAACAATCTCCAGGAAGCTGTGTTGAGAAATGTGGAGAGCTGCTGACCCAGGAATCTCCCATGCAAGTGTCACCTCCACAGCAGCATTCCCAGCAGAAAAGAGGGGTTTTTATGTATTGGGGCATGAAGGTCAGACATAGATTGACTTGGGGGAGATAGGAAATCAGGTATAGTGCAGAGACAATCCTAAATGAGCGAAAGAAAATCAGTTCTGCTCAATACAGCTTTAATTTGAAGGCACAAAGCAGGGGGGGCTGAGGCTGTGCTTTTAATCCTAATGACCAAGGAGGAGACACAACCCCTTTTTATTTGTATTTACCAGCTCGCTGCCCCCAGACAATGAGCCCAACTCTGATGACCCAAACTCCCCCTGTGCTTAGTCCAGCATCTTTTGGCAAAACTCCTCCTGAGGCCTGGGGGAGTCTGGCCTGATTAAGGCTCAGCATTCTGCCTAAAATCACAAATCATCATCTCTAAGTGCCCAGACTCAGTTTCACCACAGTCACCATGTTTATCTGGCTTCAAGGTCTACAGAGGAAGAAAAGTATGTGAGAACAGGTAACTTCAAGCTTTCCTGTATCAGGGATCAGCATTCCCTCAGCAGCTAAATGTCTTTTCAAGGCCTGTTCTGAGGCATAAATCAGTCAGAGCCTCCCATCAGGAATAAAGCAAAGGTGTCACTGGGAACTGTCTGAAACAGAGCTTTTCTTTCAGACACTCAAACCAGACTGGAGAAGATTTATGGTATTACTTTCAGAGAACTCAAACCTTCCCTGTTCACCCTGGGATTTTGGATCACTGCTCCCATAGAGTAACTCAAAGGACAGAGCCTCTTCTTTTCCCAAACAGTAATTCTAACTCAGAATGCCAGGGCTGGATGGCACAGGGAAGCAGAAAGGGTGTTTTGAGGCTGGCAAGTGCCCTGTAAGGTATTCATTGCAAAAATAATGGTTTGCTGAATGAGAAATGTGAAGATGGACTACAGAAATAATGAAAAAAAAGACTATTTACAATGGCCTGAAGTGACAGGACAAGGGGGAATGGGCTCTAACTGACAGAGAGGAGGTTTAGATTGAATATTGGGAAGAAATCCTTTCCTGTGAGACTGAGAAGGCCCTGGCACAGGGTGCCCAGAGAAGCTGTGGCTGCCTCTGGATCCCTGGAAGTGTCCAAGGCCAGGTTGGATGGGGCCCGGAGCAATCTGGGACAGTGGAAGGTGCCCCTGCCCATGGCAGGAGTGGCACTGGATGGGTTTTAAGGTCATTTCAACTCCAAGCATTCCAGGATTCTATGAAATGATGGACCACAAACCTGTTCTACACATTCTGTGTCTGTGTGCAGGTGAGAGAAGCTTATCTGCAGTTCATGATCACCATTGCTAAAATGATCCGGGAAGACAAGAACGTGTCCAAAAATGATTCCTTTGTCCAAGAGGAAATGACAAAGGTCATGGAGCTTGAAACAGAGATTGCAAATGTGAGTAGAGAGATCAAGAACTCCTCAGGAAGCTGTGGGGGCAAAGGGTGAGGGGGAAGGATCTGTTGCTGGTTTGTGCTGCAGTTTTCAATGCAGCAGAAAACCCACGGCACAGAAGGAAGTGGGGGAAGAAGACTTTTTGTGCCATGAGCCACCAAAAATCAGCACCTCTGTGTCTCTAGTTCTCCCTGCTGTTATACTGCTGCTGTGCTGCTCCAGTCCCAGCCTTATTTCTATTTGGAACTCTTGTAAACAGGATATTTTACCTTCCGCTAACCATGCACTGGGCTAACACCAGGGCGGGCTTCCTTGCATCCTTAATAACCTTCAGCACCCTAAAATTCCCCAAATCTTAGGCTTCCATTTCAAAGGGGACAGAAGGAACCACTTGGCTCAACATATCCCCGAAACAATATTGAATGGGAGGAATGCAGCTTCCCATATTGAATTTTTGGAAGCAGCACTGGGCACAACCAAATTATTTTCCTTTTCCCAGACAAACTGGTTTATTTGCACATTATTTCAATGTATATATGTGCACCTGCATGTGATTTCAGCCATTGATATTTCTGTCAGTTGATTCCAGTAATAACCTTGTGAATGTCTTCAGGCCACAACCCCAGCAGAGGAAAGGCACGATGTGACCTTGTTGTACAACAAAATGACCTTAGCAGAGCTGCAGGAAAAGTTTGCATTCAATGTAAGTGTTTCATGAGCAGTCACATGCTTCAGGTCTCTTAATTCCATGCCAGTTGGAAATGGCTTTGTGAATTTATCAGTGCTTCAACAAAAAGGTGTAAAATCATTCCCATTGCTGATTTTGTCTTCAGAACCTTTTTAAAAGCTTTGTCCTACTGAACAGCTGCATTCAAGCTCAAAAGACTATCAAAAGTCCAGCTTCTGAGGCACTTCAACACCCAACATTGGAATGTCTCTCTGTCTGCCTAGGAGTTTAACTGGACCTTCTTCATCCAAGGTGTCATGTCTTCAGTAAATGTTCAGGTAGACCCGGAGGAAGAGGTGGTTGTGTATGGGATGCCTTATCTGCAAGAGCTGAAAGCAATTATCTCCAAGTACTCAGCCAGGTAAAGAAACTGGAGGATAGGCAGGAGAAAAGGGTTGCTGAAATGTCAGTTATTGGACCCCCTTGCTATTTCTGAGCTTCTGAGGAAAAATGACACCTCTGAAAAATACAGCAAATGCCTTTGGAGGTTTCAAAGTCCAAATACTGCAGTACAAGATCTTTCACTTGCTGTTTGCTTAGAAAAGGTTAAATGGGAAGAAAAAAATACATGACAGACTTAGCTCTTGTTACATTCTAGAAGAGAGAAAAATAAGAAATTAATCCCAGAATAGACATGACAGCCCAGTCCTAAGGCTGGATGCCCTTGCAGTTAAATGAGAACTGCCACCTGCAGTTGCTGACAAACCCAGGACTGGCAGCTATAATTTCCTTCCTTAGCTCCATCCAAAACTGAGATTCTCCTCTGACTGTCTGCACCAGTGCTGGTTTTACTGGGAATTCAGCTCAGCTTTGCTTTCCCACACAGCACCATCCAGAACTACCTCATCTGGCGGCTGGTGATTGACCGGGTCAGCAGCTTGAGCCGGCGCTTCAAGGATGCTCGGGCCAGCTACAGGAAGGTATTTCCTCTCTTCATAAAGAGGAGAGCACAACTCCCACCAAATCCAGCCTGGTCCACACAATAACCATGCCAGGGGTTTGGAAAGAGATGAATTTATAACTCCCTTCAAACCCAAACCACTCTGGATTCTGAGATTACGTCATGGAATCCTCAAACAGACCCAATCCCAGTTGGGGTAATTTAGGCAATGGTTTGGGGGGCTGCAGGGCAGGGTTAATGGTGGCTCTGGTGCTGCAGGCCCTGTACGGGACGACGCTGGAGGAGGCGCGCTGGAGGGAGTGCGTGAATTACGTCAACAACAACATGGAGAACGCGGTGGGAGCCATGTATGTCCGGGAGACTTTTGCTGGTGAGAGCAAGAGGATGGTATGTAGTTTACCCTTCATACTACTGTACATCCACAATGCCCACACTGCCCGTTCCCTCTGCTGTGAGCTCCCTAGTTTTTGCCTAGGAGAGCTGCCCGCCAGTCAAGAAGGTGCAAGAACTCGTTTGTGTTGCTCCTTTCGATGCTCAGTGCCATGGTTTAGAGCACAGGAAGCTTTTCATCCCTCCTTAGCTGTGCCTGGGAATAGGGCACGTGAATGGTGAATATCTCCTTGGCTTTCTTTCAGGTCCGAGATTTAATAGAGAAGATCCGTGAAGTGTTCGTGGAGACTTTGGATGAGTTAGAGTGGATGGATGAAGCATCCAAGGAGAAAGCTCGTGAGAAGGTCAGAGATTAATATGGAACTTCAGTATTCCCTTACGGACATAAAATATTTGGAATTATGTAGTATCATCGTTTCCATTTTTCCACAAAGAGGAAAATATTCAGATGTTCATTACTATCCTGCTACATTATTCTTTACTTTCAATCCTTTGTTAGCCCTCATCAATAAACATGCCAAGTGGATACAATGCAATTCCCCAAAAAAATCCATTTCCAACTTATAACTGACCTCAAGGCCATCAGCACCATTCCAATAACAAGAAAATCCCTCCAAACATTTAACTCTTCTTTGTATCGAAACTTTAGTAAAAACAACCCAACAACAACACACCAACAAAAAACACAATTGAGAGGAAACACTCAATTCTTTTCTTCCAGGCAATGGCAATCAAAGAACAAATTGGCTACCCAGATTATATTTTGGAAGACCAGAATGAGAAACTGGACCTGGAATATGCTAATGTAAGTATTTTGTGCATATCTCACTAAATACCTCAAAATAAACACCTGCATTTGCTTTCTTGCCACTAGAATATTTGTACCTGTGCAACTGCCCTTTCCAAGGACATTAAAATGAACATATTAATAAATAATTGGTGCAAAGAACCAACTATTCAGTGAAACTATGCAACCAAAACATTCTTTAGAGGACATTCAGTGGGACGAGGAGTTCCTCTTCCTGCTCAGCTGACCAATGTACTTGGATCGCTGTTTCTGTAGTTAAACTTCAGTGAACACAACTACTTTGAAAACATCCTGGAAAACCTGCGAGCTGGAGCCCAAAAGAGCCTGAAAAAACTTCGAGAGAGAGTTGACCAAGATATGTGAGTTTCCAGACAGAGTTACAGACACAACCTAAATTCTGGGTTAATGCTGGGGGTATGCTGTGGGTATCTGGGAATGCCTGTAGCTGAGATAATCAAGGAATTAAATCATTCTAAGGTAAGGTGAGAAATGCTTTTCCCCTTGAATGTTGTGTGTTTGGGATAAAAGGTGCCCATAAACAAGCCAGGTACTTTCTGGTATCAGGAATTCTTTATAGCTGTGATCAATGCACCCTTTTTCTCTACATTAATCCTTTGCTTATATGACCTCCTTATGAAAAAAAAATATAAAAATATATATAAATAAAAACAAATATTTTTTTCCTTCTTGTTATAACGTTCTTCCTTCTCCTAACAAGGAAATTAGATTTCTTTATATATCCATATATATATATATTCCAGATAATATATATTACATATATTTGCATATATATAAAAATAATCCCTGGAAGGATTATATACTTACAATCCTTTCCTAAATACCTTGCATTTTTTAACCAGAACGGCATTTCAAAAATGCCTGAAAAAAAAAAGAAAAATTCACGACTAACCATGTGCAACACTTCTTTTTAGATGGATAATTGGAGCTGCAGTGGTCAATGCATTCTATTCCCCCAACAGGAACCAGATAGGTAGGTTTAAACACTTTTAACCAACTAATTTTATCCACAAAACAGTGCAGGTCTGCATCCAGAGGCAAACCTGCCTGTGCCCATCTGGGAATTCTGGGCAAGGCTGCCAGGCTGTTCAGCTCTAGCACTTTGTTGATGTATTTCAGCTCTCCTCCTTGGCAGGTGTAGTTTGTACCCTGTCACTGAACAGCCTTGGGTTTGAAAAGCTGGGACAGTGCCCAGGGAATGTGCCCAGTGTGTCCTGGGCTGCTCCTGCCCCCACGTCCTGGTAGCACACGGGCAGCTCTCCAGTTTGCTCTGTGCACATGGCACAGGAATTACACTGCTGGGAGCCACCCCAGAGTGCAGAAACTGCCTCTGCTCCCAGAGCATCAGCTGGGTGAGCTCTGCAGAGCTGCTGGGCTGCCCTTCTTTGTCCTTAGCACAGGAGATCTGCAGCCCTTGCCTGGTTCCCTGTGCTCCCTGAGCTCAGACCTCACCCAGGAGCTCAGGTTAAAACTCCAAGTCTCTGTGGAATTCTGAGCACCCCAAACAGGAGAGACAACAGATAACTCTCCCTAGGAGTGCTTATTCAAATTCCCAGACTGCCAGGATGATCTACTCAACTACTGATACCACAGAAGGACAAATCCATGGGCTTTAGGCCAGACAGTAACTGCATCCTGCTCACAGGGCAAAGGCCAGGAGTGGAAACAGCCCAATCTACCAACAGTCACAACAGAAAACTTCTATAATAGCTAAAAGCAGAAACATCCAAATTGCTGATAATTTAGTCCTCTGACCTCACTCAAAATCTCTTTTCCTTTGTGCAGCTTCCACTCACCTCCATCCTGCAGGTACAGCAGCACCAGGGCCTTCAGCCACAGCAGGGCCCTCCTGGGGGCTTTACTGGTGGCCAGCCCCAGGTCCCAGTTTGTCCCCAGTGGTTTTACACAGATTGTAATCAGCTTCCCAGGCAGGGAGCTCAGGTCCTGAAGCCACCTGGTTCCTCTTCAGCTTTATCCTTATAAGACATACAAAAGTAACTCCTTTAAGCAACTTGGAGATGAAAATGCCTGTGAAAAAATCCAAGCACAACCACCCACAATAGTGTGTATGTCAGTCAAATTCTGTTTCTTCATGTCTCTAGCTTGAGAAAACAATTTCCCACACTGCTCTGTCTTACTGCAGTCTGGCTTACGTATTTCTCCACAGAATTTTATGGATAAAACCTGTGTAGCCAAAAGGGTTTTGTCTCTGAATTAAATACTTGCAGTATAATTTCAATATCTCCCTTCATAGAAAATGTCTCATTAGACAGAATTACTGCCAGTCTGAATTCCTCTAGAAGCATTTCTGCTTCTCAGTTAGTGTAGAAGGGGTGACAAGTAAATCCCATGGTTTTGGGCAAGGTTTTTGCCAGCAGGATGAAGCAGGACAAATCTCTTACTGCCCCCCTCCCCAGCTGGCATCAAGTGCCCTTGTGGTGGTTTGCAGGAATCACTCCTGTGCATGTTTTACACTCCAAGTGTTGCTGGTATCAGCAGATGATTTCTAACTTCTCCTTAACCCAAATAAAGCAATAAAACCTCCATTAGCTCCCTTATAAAATGTCTCTGACACACACACCGTGCCTGTCTCCAAAGGACAGCTCCTAAACATTCTGTTCTCGATTCACTGCAGCAAAGATTATGGACCAAATTAGGCTAAGCTTAGTGTAAATGCTGCTTGGGACTCAAACAGGGAGATATTGTAGCTGCAGATGTGCTAAATTAAACCTTTATTATCTTGTCATTTTCCATTTCTCAAGAGAGAAACAATTTCACATGAGGCATGAGCTTGTTTCTAATCATTTTATATTTTCTGATCCTTCCTGACCCTTACACCAAGCAAACAATCTGTCTGCCAAGGATGCAAAGCAAAGCAACCTTACAGCATTTCCCTCTTTCTCCCTGTCTTTGCAGTTTTTCCTGCTGGGATTCTCCAGCCCCCCTTCTTCAGCAAACACCAACCCCAGGCTCTGAACTTTGGAGGGATTGGGATGGTTATTGGGCATGAGATCACTCACGGGTTCGACGACAACGGTGAGGAAATGGCTGAGAAAATGTTATTATTTCAGCTAAAACTCGTGGCATGGCAGGAATTAAAGAGTGCTGGGACTGGAGATCCCTGCACAGTCACATCCAGCTCAGGAGCAATAGGAGCACACTGGGAACACTCTGTGGAAGGTTCTGCAGGGAATGTTTCCTGTACAGAGCACAAGAAATAAGCAGATGTTAAAAATAAACTGAGCCAATGGCAATTCTAAGGAAAAAAAATGTTATTTTTACAGCATTGTGGGATTAGAAACACAAAGCAAGCAGATCCATGGGCTCCTGAATGCAGTGAAATAGGAGAACAATATTTTTGGGATAGAAGAGCTGTCAGTAGTGTCTTGCAACACACATGCTTGAAATAAATTGACTTTTTTAACTTTCTCAAATGCCATGTAAAAGAATTTGGGGGAAAGATCACTTCTGACTTTACGAGTCTGGAGTTTCTTCCCCATGGGTTTTCTTCAAGCTGTTTTTTTAATGTCCATTAAATTTGTGCAGATGACACAAAAACACACAGCCTCAGAAACTGAGTTCTAGACCACAGAAAAACCTTGTTCTAACCAGAGAGCCAAAAACATAAACTCCAGAACTGCAATCCCAGCTTTTCCTTCCCTATAAACCTCAGTTCTGTCATGAGGACACACAGAATCAGCATCTCAGAGACCTCAGAGGTGAGGGAAGGTTTTGTTACACGATACCTGCAAAATCCACTTGGAAATTAAATCAGGCCTTGGGGCTGTACCTGAGGTCAGGGCTGAGTGAACAGGAAATCAGGGAATAACAGAGACCACAATTCCAATCCCTTGTGACAATTGCCCAAAACATTCCTGAGCATCTAAATTCAAGGAGGAAAGAGGAAGGGAGTGCAGCTCCAACATCTCAGGTGCTACACTGGAAGAACAGTGGCTTTAAAATCTTGGTCAAAACTTTCCTTTTTTTTCCTGGGTTTTCCTGCAGGGAGGAATTTTGACAAAGATGGGAACATGCTAGACTGGTGGAGCAACTTCTCAGCTCTGCATTTCAAGGAGCAGTCCCTGTGCATGGTGCACCAGTATGGGAACTACACCTGGGAGCTGGCAGGGGGACAGAACGTGAGTAACAACCAGGGCCACAGCTCTGGCTTTGTACAGATAATGACTTTAACAGGGGATAAACACAACCCCCAAATACTACAGGTAACTGTTCTGAGAACAAGGCACAAGGGTTGGGATAAACTGGGGACACTGGGGTCTGTGTGCAGGGATGTTCTGCCCAGCAGCAGCCCAAGTTCTGTCCATGTTATATTTGTGTGTGCTCTGTTCCAATCTACAACTCTTACCCTGTGATTTGTTTAATTTCATTCTCTCCTTTCTTGCACCAGCACAAAGTCACAGCTTCCCTTTACTCCAGGCATGTCAGGCTGTTGTATGACCTACCTGTGGTTTTTAGAGTTGCTGATTTTACTGACTATGGAGTAAAAAAAAAATAATTATTTTTACAGGTCAGTGGTATAAGCACATTAGGAGAAAATATTGCAGATAACGGAGGAGTCCGACAGGCTTATAAGGTAACCCTGAAACACCCAGTGAGTTAAATTTACCTGGCATCCAGCAATGGGGGGACCTATTCTGTGCTTAAAAAATTGGCAATTAACATGTTTTACCATATTCCAAAAGCTAAAACCTCAGTTGCACACCTGGAAGCTCATGTACCCATGGCATGCTGCCATTCTAGCACCCAGGAGCAGCCCAATAGTGGAGCTCAGGTGTGAGCAGGGAATGTTCTTCCCTACAAAGAACCCTAACAGATGTCACAGTAAAACCTTTTATCTTCAGTGTTTTGAGTATGGCATTAAGGGTGTTTATAGAACATCCTGAATTTTCCGAAATCTAAATTCCAACCCTCAGGGACACCATTCCAATTAATTACTTCATTGGGATTCTAAAAGCCATCACAGGCATGGAGGAGCCATGTGGGGTGACAGGAACTGCCTGCACATGGAATCCATGGGTGTTCTGTGGTGCTGGGTCTCTCTTTACCCTCAGCTCTCCCTTTTGTTTGTGCTTTGGGATTGTCTCAGCACCTGAGAGGCTGCAGGAACAGAATGTTGGGAATTAACCAGCGTGAGAGCACATTAACTTGTCTCCATCGTGTCAATATACCTAAAAAAAGCAAATTGGCCTATTAATGTGTAAAAATAACAGGTAATGGATTTAACATTGAGCAAGGTTGTTATCTGTTATTTAATGAGCAGTTACCTGAGGAGAGAAAAGTCATCATTTTAGAGAAGCAGAGGAGACTTAACACTTTATTTCCAGATACAAATTCCTCTAGAAGGAGTTTGTGACATCAACAGTGCTTATGCTGACAGCTTTTTCATAAAATTCTCTGTACTGTTTGTACTAGAGAGAAAAAATTTATAGAAATTCAGAAGGGAACCACATTGGTTCATTCATGTAGTGATTAAGATCCTTCCCCCCCCAAAATAACATCCAAAATTCACCTCCTTCTGCTCCTCTGAGTTGATCTGTGATCATTTCCAGGCCTACTTGAAGTGGCTGGAACGGGAAGGGAAGGAGCCAAAGCTGCCTGGACTGAACCTGTCCCACAAACAGCTCTTCTTCCTCAACTTTGCCCAGGTGAGAATACTCAGGGCTGTGCCTCAGGCCCTTGGACTTTGTTGGAAGAAACACCTGGGTGAAATCAAGTGCAAATAGATCTGTCCCACAGCACCAGATCTGGATCCAAGACCTTGATAGAACAAAGGCTAATTAGTAAATAATTGCATCTATTCTGCCTCTCTATAAAATGTACTCCAATGACATCATAGCAAACTGGGATGGCTCTTAGGAAAGGCAGTGAGAATGTTTCCAACATGAATTCCCTTCAATACTGACCCACTAATGATGAATCTCCCTGTCCAGGTTTGGTGTGGTTCCTACAGACCAGAATATGCCAGTCAGTCCATAAAGACAGATGTTCACAGCCCTCTGAAGTACAGGTGGGTTTTCTTCATTTACTAAGTCTCAGCTCGCTTCATTCAACCCCTTGCAAGAAGACAGCACAGATGGAGAGTCTGGTAACACACAAAATAAATCCAGACTGACTTCCAGATTTTCTCCCACGACTTGTAGGACTCTGCTGTAGAGCACCTATACCTGACCTGGTGAATTTGCCAATCCACAGGGGATGGAGCAGGACCAGACCCACTCTGTTCTGGCATTTTATTGCTCATATTACCTATATTTCCTAAAGTATCCCATATTCTGAACTGTAATCAAGTTCTGAGGCTCCAAACCACTTTCTGTTTCCCAGAACAGCAATTTCCGTGTAAATGAGTCCCTTCTCTTTGTTCAGGGTGATGGGCTCGTTGCAGAACTTTGAAGCCTTCTCCGAGGTGTTCCACTGTAAGAAGGGCACGGCCATGCATCCCGCAGGGAAATGCCGGGTGTGGTAAGCAGGGATGAGCCGCTCTGACACCACAAACAGCTCGTGGCAGGGATGTGCCCGGAGTTCTGCTGCTCAGCCACAGCCAGGGCTGCCGGGGCAGCTGCTGCAGTGAGAGCCAAGGAAGCTCTCAGCTCTCCCAGTGCCAGCGGGAAGCACACAGGGATCACGGGGATCACGGGGATGGATCCCGGGACCGGCGGGCTGTGCCGGAGCCCACGCTGTGTTCCCGGGCAGAACGACTGTTTCCAACGACATCCTGACTGTTATTAAGACACTGCATCAGGGTTACAAGGACTAATTCTTACACGAAAACAAAACCAACAAGCAGCCACAAATCTATTTTTCAGAAAGGAATAATAATTTTAATATGCCAGCTCTAACCTGATCTGGGGGAGAATGCACCAGAAACGGAGCCAGAACTCTGGAAATGGAGCAGTGGAACATCTCAGACAGCATTGCTGAGCCCCAGAAGGTGGAGCTGCTGTAAACTCTCGTGCTGTCTGTGCCCCTGCACTTTGATCACTGCTTTGTTGTCATGGATTGCTATTTGTCGTGACATGTCACACAGTGAGCTCTATGTTGAGATGCCTGTCGCATTCTCTTCCTGAACTTGAGTTCCTCTGCTCCAAAGAACTCCCTTCAAGTGAAGCATCACTACAATTATCACATTCCAGGAGTACAAATTCCGTCTTTATGGTTAAATTATAGGGTCCCACCCTTCAGAGATATATTTAAAGGTATGCTTATTCTTGTAGAAAGTGTATAAAGTACCTTTTGCCAAATAGCAGATATGTATCCATGGAAACAATTAAGCTGGTTTTAATCCTGTGCCTTTTTATTTTGCCATAGGCTATTTTTCAGTATTTACACTTGAAAATGTAACATGTATTAATTTTTAATAAAATTAAAAAGAAAAAAAATTGGTGGCCAATTCAGCAAGGATTTCCCTATGGAAAGGTTTGGGGGGGCTTTCCTTGGTAAGCATCTTACTACAACGAGAATATTTTAAACTTCCAACATTTAATAGTGACTTTTGAATATTATTGCAGCAAATGCTTTTCTTTCTAGCATAGGAATCACTTAACAGCAAGGCAACAGCTTGCTTGTGTGACAGCACAGTAACTGCCTGCATGACTCTGCAAAACCATTGAGCCCTGGAGATGGGCCATTAGAGGTTCTGGCACATTAAACTGTTAAAGGGATAATTAAAATGTGCCTGGGAGGGTTTATTCCAAGTGACCATCACAGCACATGGGAGTTACTCTGTTTTTTCATGGAAGTTTATCCTATCTCCCACCTGCAGAGCGCTTCCCAGCTGCCACTTTGTGTCAGTACCAAGTGCACGAGCTCCAACCTCTCCTTACAGCCCACACACAAACTGGAGAGAAGAGACAGGCTCCAAATCCCCAGGAAACGGCCCTGAATTCCTACTGACCACTGCGTTACCTTTCCACTGTCATAAAATGCTCAGCCCTGTGGGAAGTTCTGTACCCAGAGGTGTTTTGCTGCGTTTTAGACTCGTAGGCAAGGAAGCCTCAGAGCAGCTTTATGGCATTCTCAAGAAAAGAAGGAAGATCCCGATGTTTCCCGGGAAGAATCCGAAGCCTTTCCTTCTCCCATGCTGCCACCTGGTGACAAATCCCGCTCCAGCTCCTAAAACACCAAAACTCACGTCCAGCAGGAGCAACTTTCACACTCCATCGAACCCACAGTTGGTGCAGACACCAAACACTGAAAAAAAAAAATAATTTTTATTTGGTAGATTGCTGATCCTGGTTAATGCTGAACCTCTTTCCCTGCTGTGCAGAGCTCCCAGCTCACCTCCAGCAGCTTCCACCAGCAAGTGAGCTCACTGGAAGTCACCATTTCAGGGCTGGAGGACAGGTATTGCTTTGCAGAAACACCTGTGGAGAAACTGCTGCCTAGAAACTAATAAATCCCTCCTCCTAATGACAACACAGCGATATTTAACTCTTTCCCCTCCTTAAGAGCTGTTTTCACTGCTGTTTATTTAAAAGTTCACCCCAGTAAAACAGCAACACTGAATACCTCAAGATCCAGTTGCCTTCAGCATCACTAATAAGTCATTAGCAGATTAAAAAAAATTCCAGAACAGAATTTACAAGAAATTTTTTGTAGCACAGAAATGGCTGAAGGTGCCTTGCCACTGTTCTCTGAAATTTCTCCATTTGGGGGTTTGTTTTTATCTTGAAAGTTTCTCATTCAACAATGACAGTGACCTGTAGTGAGTTTGTGGAAGGATGAGCAGTGGTTAACAATCTTTAAAAAAATGCATTTGGAAATCAAGTTGTGTATTAATTACACGAAATGTTTAAAATGGAAACAAAAAGAGCCAGGTTTTTTCCCACCAACAAGCAACAGTGGAATAATTAATGCATACCAAGTGTCAACTCTCCATGAGGGGAGAAGAAAAGTCCAGGAATTCCACACAGCCCACTGCTCCTGAAGGGGATGTGGAAGGGGAGAGCTTTCCAACCCCTGACACTCTCCCAGTGCCTTGATCACTCAGCTATTGCAGACTTTGATGCTTCACAAGATGCCACTGGGCTGTTTCATTAACTCCTTTGCAAACCCTCCTTTTCATTTTCAAGCTGCCTTTCTCTTCATGATGATTTAGGGGGAAAAAAGGGGTCGTGCTTGGGTTTTTTAACCATCCCCATTGTCTGCCACAGTTCAAACAATGTCCAATTCAGGCCTGGGTCCTTCGGGGTCAGCACCAACTTCCTGCACAGGAGCACTTGTTTGATCCCCTTTCTCCTCGTTAACATCAAAGCCTGTCCATGCTGTTCATGCTTTATGACACGTCAAAGGAAAACACAAAGTATGAACAGTCAGCTTTTATCAGCAAATCTTACGCTTTCCACTCTAACAGCCAGGCTTTTACTTCTCTCTTAAGAGCAAGAACCACTGTTGAGTTACTCTCAAATCAGATTTTAATGTATACCCAAAAAGAGATACCTCTGATTCATGCACTGCTGCAAAGGAAACCAACCAGCCCGTGAGGGGAATTTTCAGCTGAAGAACTAAGACCCTTCTTCAGGATATTATCATAAAACTACCCCCTTACAGTCATGTTCTTCATCCTTACAGGGCACATAACTTTTTCTTTTCCCCCTTTGCCAGAAATCAGGGAGGGCAGCTGCACCAGCCAGCAGGACCACAGAGACAAGGATTGCCATGACTGCTGTCAGAGGTAGAGTTGGGGAACTGGCCTGCTCCTCCCTCAGGTGTGATGTGAGAAAAGAAGTAATTGTGGTGTCAGAACATGCCAGGAGCACAGCTGCCCTATTTTCCACATCTCACCTCCCAAAGTGGTAGTAATCCAAGTGGGAGCTGGCTCTTACCTCTTTGCTTTAATGCTTGTAAGTGCAAAATTGTTCTCCTCAGAAGCAAACTGTCAGATGTTCTACTCTAGCTAAGGGATGTGTCACCTGAAACACAGATACCAGGAATGTGCTCCTCTCCAAGCTCCAGGTCCTGCTCTGCTGGAGCCACCTGAGAGCCTCCCATGAGTGACACGTTTGGACAAGAGGC
Organism: Petroica traversi; assembly: GCA_025920805.1. Taxonomy (NCBI): domain Eukaryota; kingdom Metazoa; phylum Chordata; class Aves; order Passeriformes; family Petroicidae; genus Petroica; species Petroica traversi. The sequence goes on along the minus strand of JAHLSL010000244.1, from coordinate 709,782 downwards.
TAAATCTGTCATGTCAATGAGAGTCCAGCTGTTCCCAAGAAGAGTAGGAACAGGATTCCACACTCACAGCCTTACTGGAAGGAGGATGCTGCTGTTTGGAAGAGACCAAAATGCAGACCCAACAGCCCCACTCTCCCAAAAGGAGTCCAAGCTGCTTACCTGGGCAGTGGGTGCAGGTCTCAGACATGCAGGCTGGGGTGGAGGTGCCAGGAGGACAAACTTCACACACCTTGTCCTTGGGTTAGGTGCCTAGAAGAGAGCAGCCCACTGGATTTCTCTCTGCACCTCTGGCTAAGGAGAGTTCAGTGTACCTTTGTGACCCAGTGATTACTGCAGAGACTCTTCACCGCAGGCAGCAGCTCGCACACTTCTGCCTTTCATGCAGAGAAAAAGCATAAAGTGTTCTTAGCCACATCACACTTAGTGCCCACAGGGCACTTGCCTGGTTCAATTGCATAACCAACACCACGGCGAGAACCTCGGGGCGACACAAGGACCTGCTTGCACCACAAGAACCGGGTCCCGGACGCCATTCCCTCACGGCCCCTGAGCAATTTCCCCTCACGGCAGCCGAAGTTGATTCCCTTTGTGGTTCGTGAGGGGAGTCCCTCCCGGCCCTCAGGCGGTTCCCTCACGGCCCCTGAGGCCCTGAGGTTTCCCTTCATACGAGGCTGTTCCCTCACGGCCCCCGAGGCCGTTCCCTCACGGCCCCCGTCACGGCCCCCGGTCTCCCCACTCGCCATCCTCCTGGTGCCCCGGCAGGGGTCCCCGCAGGACGCCAAAGAGAAAGCGAATGAAGGCATGGAGGAAAGAGATGGGGAGGGAAGGGAGAGGGAAGGAGATGGGAAGGGGATGGGAAGGCGCCGGGCTGTGCTGCTCGGGCTCCCTCAGAGCTTCCCGCCCTCCCGACTGGGCACAGTGGGGGGAGGCTTTGGCAAGGAGAGAGATGTCCTCAAAGACAGTAAAATACCTCAAATTGTGCCAAAGCAGCCCCTCAAAGTCTGAGATAACCTTCGGATCCTGGCAAATCAACCCCTCAAAGCCTGACAAATTCCTCAAATCACGTCAAAGCCCTCACAACCTGGCAAACACGTCAAAGCCTTGACAAACCCACCCCTCAAAGCCTGACAAACTCCTCAAATCACGTCAAACCCCTCACAGCCTGGCAAACACGTCAAAGCCTGACAAACCCACCCCTCAAAGCCTGACAAACTCCTCAAATCGTGGCAATCCCCTTCAAAACCTGACAAACCCCTCAAAATTATGGCAAACCCCTTAAAACGTGGCAACCCCCTTCAAAACCTGACAAACCCCTTGAATCCTGGCAAGTCAACGCCTCAAAACCCAACACAAACCCACCCCTCAAAAACTGGCACACCAAATCCTCAAAACCTGCTAAAACCCAACTCCTCAAACCCCGGTACAAACCTCTTTAAACCTGGCACAAACCCACCTCTCAAAGACTGGCAAACCAAGCCCTCAAATCCTAGTAGAAACCCCTCTAATCCTGGCACAACTCCCCCCCTCCCCCCCCAAAAAACAAACAAACAAAACAAAACTGGCACATTACATCCTCAAAACCTGGTAAAACCCAACCCCTCAAACCCTGGTACAAACCTCTCTAAACCTGGCACAAATCTACCCCTCAAAACGCAGCTTAGGGGGCCAAGTTTGTGAACAAATGGTGTGGAAGGAGGACTCAGATTCTGGGCAGGTGCAGGACATTGCTGCTCAAGTGAGGGGTTTTGGGACAGGAGAGGCAGTGACTGAGGAAATATTCAGTAGGATTCTGCAGGAATCTGTGTTACAGGAGCACTCTTTGGGGTTTGGGGTGACTCACATAGTGGGATTAATGAGAATAGACAGAGTAAACATGAGTGGGAGTTTCTTGAGCTTTACCAAAAAAAACCAAAAATATTTCTTCAGAGTGACATTAACCTCTTTCAGGGGTGCAAGTGGCTGCATATCCTTCAGATGGAGAGACTCACACAGAAGTTGCACACAAATGCATTTTATTGCTCTCTATACACACAGAGATGCATACACAGTATGCAGGTGAGCCATAGGGCAGTCCCAGCACTGGGAGAAACAACATCCACCAGGAATTCAACCACTCAATACAGATAAAAATCATTATTATAATGAAAATGCTAAAAAAGCATAGCTTACATCCAAAATGTATAACATTGACAAATCAAGCCTGTTACCTACTACTTTTCTTTAACATAAAGCAATAACATACTCTTTTTCTAAATTGAAAAAAGCATTCAATAGTAGAAATATTCCACATAGTTTCCTAACTATGGTCATCCCTCACACTGTATATACAGGACTATGAAAGAGCCATGGGGGAGAAATTCAAACCAAAACCAAACCTGTTTTTGATGCTGCACAACTGATAAACAAACAGAGGGAAATACTTTAACCAAAGCCAATAAATTTATCCTCCAGAGTGACTGAGGCAACCAGAGTTGCCAGTCAAGCCAGAGCAAAGCTGATGGCTCTTACTGAGAATATAGAGAAAATCTCCTACAGCAATTCCTGTCCATCACAACTGTAACATTTACAAACACCCTCCTTCATTCTGAAGACGTTGCCCCTGCCCGGGCAGCACTGCACCAGTGCCTACACAGCTTCAACACTAAACAGAATGCCTCAACTTTTGCCAGAGGATCCCAGAAAAGTCAAAAGCGTGGCATTCTCTCATACATAAATAAAACACAGGGGGAAATAAAATTCCCTACAGGAGAGAGGATCAGAGCTGGACTATCAGATGCAGTCAGATTCTTCCTCTGGACTGTCACAGGTCCTTGCAGCGACTACCAGGGCCTCCAGAGAGGGCTGCTGTCCTTTGGAGACACTTGCTTCAGGGCACCAGCATTGCCAGGGGAGAAGGAGACCTCTGGAGCAGCTGACTGGCTCTTCTGGAAGTGGCTTAAAAGTTTGGTCTGTGTTTCAGTTCGGACTTTATGGAGTGAGAGGAAATGGAAAGCTTCTTGCAGGCACCTGGAATAGCCCTCTCTGAAGTCAAACTGGGAGCTTTTATGGAAGGATCCTGCAGCTAGAGAAGGGGAGAAAAGAGGGAGAGGGAAGAAAGAATAGTTTAGAACAGTTGTTCATGGCTCAGGATTCATACAACAGTCACAGATTTGCAGTAAGATGGAGACTGAAAGAAAACTCAATTCTTACTCTTCATCTGCAGCTGGCTCTGCTGCTTCAGGTAACTGACAGTCATCTCCAGGATGTCGGCTTTCTCCAGCTTGGAGTTGGGCTGGTGCCTCTGGAACTCCTTCTCCAGGAGCAGTTTCAGCTGCTCGATGCTGCTGTTAATCCGGTCCCGGCGCATTTTCTCCACCACCGGCTTCCTCAGCTGTAAAAAGCAAAGGAAAAGAGACCTGTTATTAAATTATCCTCTCCCTGGCACTCCGCAGGGCTGTTTGTTGCCCATCACTGCTCCTAAACAGAGTGAGGCAAGGTCTCAGCTGGTGCAAACTGCTCTGCTGTGCTGTGCCCGCACTTACTTTGTTTTTCTCCTTTGGTGTCAGCAGGTTGTCGGGCTCCAAGAAAACGGTGCTGGGAGCCATCTGTCCTGAGCAGAGAAGTCTTGGAGTGGAATCCAGGAGAAACGTGTTGCCGGACGCTGCCTGCGCCCGGTATTTATCCTGTCCGAGCTCGGGGCGAGTGTGTGGGTCTGCGGCTCGGTGGCGTTTCCCACACTCGCCAGCCAATCCGGGCCACGGGCAGCACAATGGGAGAAGCAGCTATTCTTGCATGCTCCAGTGGCAGTGAATAGCCCGCGGATAATGACCTTCTCCCAGATGAGCAGGTGGGGAGTGTGTGCTCCCTGAAAGGCTGGGATCAGAGTTACGTGTCAGGAGCTGGGAAAGCGCTGCCCTTCAATGGGAAAGGCTGCTGACTAATGCCGCGGATCAATAGCATTCCAGGGGCAGCCCGGGGTTCACATGCGGGAGGAAGGAGGAGGAGGAGGAGGAGGAGGAGGAGGAGGAGGAGGAAGGGGAGGTCAGCTGCCGATGGCGGGAGCGCTGCTCCCGGGAGCGCGCCCAGGCACACGCTGCAGCGAGCACACGGCACACGCACACGCGAGCGGCTCCTGGCGCCCAGAAATTCCTCAAATCCACCTGCTTTCCACAGTGAGCCACGTGTGGTTCTCCCACATGCGACCCTGCCACCCGCTTTGCCCATGGGAAACAAAAAACTGCTTTACAACAGCTGCTTTGACTCGCTGCAAATAAAAACGTTGAATTTTAAGTGCACGCAATTATTGATAACATTTTCTGGTTTGATATTTCTTCCCTTCCCTCAGTAATTTATGCAGCCCTTTAGAAAACTCCGAAGCCAAGTCATAAGTGCTTTCTGTTTCCAAATACCTGCATGACAAATACTTGCGGAGAAGGGCCTTTGGATTGTTTCAGGATCAGTTCAGTATCACATGCTGCCTCTTACTTCCTCCCCAAAACACATTTTACTCTAATTATTTTCATTTAGTCTATACACAAAGGAAAACTGGGTGCAGAAGAGATTTATATCCTCACAAACTTATTAGAAATCAAATTCCTGATTCCTCATTATTCTCCCCTAGGCCAGGGTGTTGGATGAACAGTTTGTGCTCAGGATGTGCCTGCAGCTGCAGAGCTGACAGTCTCTGATAAAAACACAGCCAGGGATTCCTGCTGGAAAACTTGAACCAGATCTGCCAGCAGTTTATCCATCAAGTACTGTCAGGGCTGATGTTTGAGGAGCTCTTACTGTGGTGAGTAAATATCAGTTGTATTCACATTAATATATGTGTAGGTGTGTTCACCTTTACATTAATGTGTGTGTGTGGTCACACACAGCCTTTAATGTAAACACACACCCAGAGCACAGGGACACATTTCTCTCCCACCCTGCAGCTCATTATTGGAGCACCAGGTAAGGCTTCAATGACCTCTTCCAGGCTCTGCTTTTCCATCCCCATTGTGCTGCCCTGAATGGGCTCCCTTCTCTCGGCACAGAGCAGCAGCTGTTGAGCTCCGGGTCTTTTATGTCAAGTTGTGGGAAAGCTTTTGTAACACCGTTTCACATGTTCTCCTCAAAGCCTGTGGATTATCTCTGAGCCCATGTAATGCCACCTCTGAAACCAATCTTGCGCATCCCTCTCGGGGAGATTCCCTGAAACAGAAACTCCAGAGCTGGGGCTCGTTTCTCCAGCTCCTTAATTGAGCACATGACACAGAACATGTCACACATGACACTGGCACAGAAAAGTGCCAGTCCTGTGATGGGCAGGGCAGTTTTGCTACAGACAATTACTGTTTTCCTCTTGCTGCTTTTCTCTTATTCCACACTCTACACTCAGATAAAAACTGCATTAATTCCATGGGAACAGTCATGCCAACCTCACCCTCCTTGCTCTTGGTAGTGGTTGTGCACTAGCACAGTCAAGGGGTCAATGCTCAGAATTTCCTCTCCACCAAATCCAAACTGAGCCAGAGCCTGCACCTGAGGAGGCTGAATGCAAAATAATCTTCTATGGCATTCCACTTTTGCTAGAGAGGCTGGAGGCCCTACATACTTAAATTGGGTATGATAATAAGAATTACAATATTCAATGTATTATTGGGAGGTGAATGTAGCAAAATCTCCCCTGGGTGGAAAATCCATTGAGGTTCCTATGTCCTCACTCTGTCACACACAAATTTTAAAGAATTGGAAATAAAAGCATGCATTTAAAACAGCTTTTTATTTTCTCTTTGGTTGCACAAGCTCTGAAGGGAAAAATTAGCCAACTACTGACTGACTTGGAAGAGTTACTCAAATTAGATGCTCAGTTGCCCAGAATAGATGCTCTGCTTTGATTGGAAATCCTAAAGAAAGTGATAAAAAAAATTCCTCCCTATGATAAAATTTGTAGAGTCTGTGGACTTTACACTAAGAATTAATTTGGAATTACGTACCTCCTATTCCAAATACACACACTACTGGACCAGAAAGCTCATTAGGATCCTGAAATACTGGACCTGGATGTTTGAAACAAGGCATCAACAACAGCCTTGCCCCAGAATCCCTGCCAGATGTTAGTCCTTTAGAAAGCCTTAAGGATGTTACTGCTTTCCCAAGTCTGGAGAGATGCTCCCTGCTCCCACTGCTTCCCTCCCAGTCCGTGCTGCCCAGATGGCCTTTTGGGAGCGGGGTTTCCCACTGAACACAAAGCAGAGCCAAGCACCGTTGCTAATGTGGTTTGTAGTCGGGCACACTTCCTTTGTGGCAGGAGGGAATGTGGTTAAGGAAAGGTGTGGGAAACTCTGGAGTACACAAACTTCCACAGCCGTATGGTAGTAAGTCATTTGGAAAGGGGAGCAGGAGCAGGGATGAACTGGGAACAGGAAGGGCAGCAAAATGTGGGATATTTAGTTAGTGCTGAGTCCTGCAGAGCATCCTGAGGTGGAAAATAAAATGGGTCCAATCCCAAAGGCCTTACTGGGATCCCCACTGAGGCCAAAAGAGAACTTGGACTCCAGGATTTGCTCAGATTTTATATCACTGGAGCTACTTTCTGATCTCTGCAACATTATAAATACAAATTATGTCCACACCTACCTCAGAATTTGTCTAAACCGAATCAAAATCTGAATTTTCTCCTGCTGAATACCAAAACAAGAATCAGGTCTGTTGTTTCCCATTTCTTTCATCCCCCTGGTATTGCTGGTATTAAACCTGACTGAGTTTTCTTAAAAGCCAGGCTCAGCTCCCATAGCTCCACATGGGTGGCACTAAACTCTCACAATACCCTCACGGTCCACAGGAGTTGCTGTTTCCTGGGACATATTGAACAGAATGGGGAAGAGGCAAACAGGGGATGTGGCTCAGAAGCCTCAGTGCAATCAAACCCATCCTCTGCCACCTCCAATGGGACAACTGGCTTTGGCCTGACTGATGCATGAGCAAGATTCTGCTCTTTCCCTGTCACTTCCTCCCAGCCCTTCCCTGCTTTTCCTCCTAACCCTTCCCTGCATTTCCTCCCTGTCCTTCCCTGTCCTGCTGCTTGGCTGGTGCAATTTCTGTATGCCTGCACATCTTCCTGCCCTTTTTTTTCCCCCCTTTTCCTCATGGTTTACTTTCCCTCCATGCAGGTTTTATAATCTGGTTTTTTGATCTGTCACTCCTTTCCCCCCCTGCCTGTCACAGGCAGATGTGGTTTGAGGACAGGGGTGTCTCAGAGCCCCACAGCCGTGGTGAGTGTGGAGTTCCCTCCAGTTTCCCACACCGCTCTCCCATTCAGGGCATTCAGGCGCGGGATAAAGGAAGTGTGCCATGCTACAAGCTGAATTAGAAATGGTGTTTGACTTCCCTTTGTACTCCACAGAAACCTTGCTCTGGGCAGACCATCTGCATAGCCCTCACCGTGGAGAAAACCATTGATCTAGGCCTGTCAGCCCAGCTGGGGGAACTTGGGAAAGTAATTCCTTGTGCCACTTCAGTTCTTTAGGGCTTAACATCTGGCTGGAGGGGGAGGCGACAGTTGATGGTTTAACAGTCTTGCTTCCTTTCAAGTTTGGGATGCTGTTTTGATCCCAGATAAGCCTTTCTGAAATCCTGATTTTAATAACATGGAAAGCATCAAGAGTAGGAATAATGCACTGGCTTTGCATTTTCAAAGTGCTTTACAAATACCAGCTAATGAATTCTCAGCGACCTCCTCCGTGGGTGAGGATGTATTATTAGCAGTGTTTTACAAAGGCGGGAAAATGAGGCTGAGAGGAGAAAACCAAGATTTCAAGATTTCAAACAGCCTACAGGTTGCAGGCTTCTATGGCCAAGAGGCTGTTTGAGACATCTGGTTTGCAAAAATGCTCAGCACCCACTTTTGTTTTAATTAGCTTTGGCATCTTTGAATGGGGCCAGCTCCCTTGCTTGTGGGAGGACTTGGATTTCCAGGCTGGACCACACTCACAGCCGTGCACCACCCAGATAAGCAGGCACCAAAGTTTTCCTCTGCCCTCAAGTTCAGCAGTGAGGTTTGAAAATGTTATTTAGAGTAATTTTTCTAAGCCCATAAAACAGCTGGAAAAAAGAGATAAACTCAAATTCCCAATCAGGAAACATTTATTGATGTGTCCAACAGAAAATAACTCCATCTCTCCAGAAAGTAAACTACATCTTCATTTGCTTATTCTTACTCCTGCAGACCTGCAGCTGTGCTTAGTCTCTGGGCAGGTCTGTCTGTCAGCACCATGGAATTCTGCTCAGCTGCTTCCCAGCAGGTGTGGTTATCCTGGATTGGAGCTCCTCAGGGAGGGGATGCAGCATGCCCTGAATCACATGGACTCCTGAGGGAATTTGACAATGTGCCCTGCCCTGTGGATGGAGATGAGGGCACCTAACCCTGCCCATCGCCTGGCAGCTCTCATGTGAGCCCCTCTGCCAGTCCTTTGCCTGGCTCAGGACCGGGTTATCCACCTTCTGAAAATCCCTTCTTGCTTTTAGCAGAGACCATCTCTTCATTCTGCTGCCAGCTGAGCATGGCAAAGATGTCTCCAAAACCCACTTGCCTGGCAGGGTAGGACCACACAGGAGCCCTGGGACTCTTTCCCCAGTCACAGGTCCACTGTGCTCTGCAGCTGGTGACTGATGGCTGCCAAGCACAAGAAAATGGGTTCCAGTGGGAGCTTACGCCCCAAAACTCACCCTAAACTCACCTCAAAACTCACCACAAAACCCAGGCTGAGCTCAAGGGAAGGGGAGAAATCAGTGGCATAAGGGAGAGTCAGCTTCAGATTAGACTTGTTCCCAAGGCAGGGACAGTCAGACGAGGCCCAGGGGACACCCAGGAAGCCTGTGGCTCTTATCTCCCGCTGCTGCCCTGGCTGGCCTGTGAGTGATTAAATATCTGCCCCATGCAGATGGGATTAATTGCTGCTCCTGTCAGGGGAGAGGTGCCTGCCCCCCTGTCTGGCACAGACACACCATTCCCCTCATTAATGGCACTTAGTGGTTGCTGGGCCAGACCTCAGGAGCCACATTCCCTATTCCCAACCTGCTCTGCTGAAATATCCTCTCTGCAGGATCCCTGCTCCCTGCCAAAAGCTTGGCAGCACTGTTTGCTGAGTCTTGTGACTTTTATCAGGAGACTCATAATACTTAGAGCCTTCAGCAGGACTCCACGCCCAAGCCTCATAATTCTATAAAGAGGGAAAATTAATTCTATCAATCTGAAGTCCAAAGGCTCAGTTAAAAAAAAAATCCATCAAAATGCTTTTATTTTATTAGAAACATCAAATACTTTTTGTTAAACCTCCATGATGTTCAGCCTGTTTCTTGATTCCTCAAAGCCCAAACTTTGACATTTGAAAGGCTAGCAGCACTGCCAGACCCTCAGAGATGCAGAGCCCGTTGTAAGAACTGAATCCACTGACTCCCAAAAAACCCAAAAGCAAACAATGAAGGAAGTGCATGAACCCAGCAGCTTCTGTTTGCTGCCCCCAGTGCATTGTCAGTGACAGGCTGTTCCCTTCCTTGGCCAGGGCAGGGAGGTGACTGATGGGGGTTCCAGAGGACTTTCAGGGAGCTCCCGGTGAACTCAAACCCAGCGGGCAGCACGTGGGAGATCCCTCAGCCCCATCCCAGAGATGGGGAACAGCAGCATTCCCAAAATCCCCGGTAACTCAGTGCAGAGCCCCGGGAAGGAGCAGAAGGACAGGACACATCCCATGGTTGTTTTCTCCGGGTTTGAAGGAGGAGGGTGGTAAACACAGAACATGGTGGCTCCCGCCAAGCCTGCTCCCAGGGCAATGTGTTCCTTTGAGACATAATTGATTCCTGCCATCAGGCACCAGCCTGCTCTCCCCCAGGGTCAGCGCTTTCCCACATCCAACCCCATTATCCCACAGACCATGCCTTTTGTACAACACACTCCAGCTATTCATGTGCAAAGCAGCTGTAATCCCCAGACCTTTCAGAGTCAATATACCAGGAAATAATAAATCCCTCTTGTGCACTCTTGAATATGCCGAGAGGTGACTTGTGGGAATTTCAGCTGGGCAGAAAAATAATAAATTCTCCTTAATTTTTAATTATTTGTGATATTCACTGTAGAAGGACTATGTCATTGGGGCATGACATTGCTTTTGCCTCTAACAACCCCAAAAATGCAGATCAAGTTGTCTCAGATGTTTCTTAATGATCAAAGTCCACTTTCCTTCACTCATGCACCTGGGAATGGCAGTATATTAAACATTCTGGCTTGAAGAAAAACTAATTAAAAAAGGTTAAATCGGTGAAGAATGTACTACACAGTATTAAGACCCCTTTATGAGAGGGTTCTGATGTCTCAAGGAGGCAAGATAATGCCATGTTAATGACATTTAATGGAATATTTCATACAATAGGTCTAATAACAACATAACCTTTTCCCCTGGAAGAGGCAGATTTCCCTTGACTCCCACTCCATTCGTTCACATGCGGAGTTCCCTTGTGGGAACAGAAGTCAATCCTGACTAGCAAGTTTCTTTATAGTTATTTCTTTATATATTGCCTTCCAGCCGAACTTTTTAAAACTATTTTAAACTATTTTGTGTGTAGAATGTCATGCCACTGAAAGACCCTGAGCAGAGCATGATAGGCAGGGGCAGGGGCAGGGGCAGGGGCAGGGGCAGGGGCAGGGGCAGGGTTAGGGCTAGGGCTGGGAGAAGGAATCTTCATCTGAGACACCAAAGGAAGCAGTGGCTCCTCAATTAAGAAGTGTCAGAGGATCATTAGGGGTCACCTCAAACAGGTTTTTCCCTCTCTTTTTACACCTTGGCCAAGGGAACAAGTGGTGAGAACATGACGGTGATGAAGGAATGGGGTCATACTGCAAGGGTTTGTGGTGCTGACATCCACGAATTTTAACCATTAGGTGAGGACTACCCAGCAGTGACACAGAGACCAAATAGTTAATGAGGGTTCATCATTCTGAATATCATTCTAAGATAATAATTCCCACTCAGGTGTGTCTGCCTGGAACTCTGGCAGTGTTATTGCTGCCGTGTCCCTCAGTGTTGCTGCCACCAACACATTCCCCATTAGACTGAGATCAGAGCTGGCTTGATCCTGACCTCTCTCCTATTCACTGGATAAAAAAACCTTCCCAGAACTGCTCCCAAGAGTCAAGGAGAAATGAAACCCCTCTGCAAGACAGGGAGAAGAGGCCCCCTCAGCACCCCAGCACTGCTGCTCCTCCACTCTGCTCCCTGAGGTATTTCCAGGGGATATCAAAAAGCACCAGGGCCACGTGAGCCCCATCCCTGCCTCCCACCACAGGCTCAGGTCAACAGGGCTCTGTGGAAGAGCTCAGCACCACTTTCCCATTTCCTGGAAGGGCAAACTGAGGCACAGCAGAACAAACCAGCAGCCCCAGGATAGCCCGAGCTGCGGCTCAGCTCTGTGCTCCTGCAGCCACCCCTGCGTGAACCAATGTCCCTGCCCCTTGTCACCCCTTTCCTCCAGTGCACACAGACCCCAGAGAAGCCCCTGGATGGTGAAACGTGCCCGTTTCAGCCTTCCTGGGTGAAAAAGCCACAGAGTTCATGGTGCCCCGACAGAAGCACAGCTCCACAAAGGAGTTATTAGCGCCAGGCTGTGTGGGTTTGGATTTCTCTGCCTTTCCCATACTCTTCCCCCATTGATAACATTTCTTGCTGGGACAATAGAAGTGTGCCTTGCAACTACTCCCGACATTAGTGACGGTGCTTGAGCCTGAATGATTTAAAGGGAAAGAATCCAACTCCCAAAAGACCATCTGGCTATCAGTTCTAATACAGCAATAAAGGTCAGGGCTTCTCAGGAGTTGGGAAAAATATGGTTTTTGACACTGAAGGGTCTTCAACCAGCTTGGTCCATGCCTACCTGTCAGTTCCTGGCTGTTCTGCCAGCATGGCTCCCTGGCTAGGAAAGGAATAACCAGGGCTACCAGCTCCTGGAGGAAGGCCAGCCAGAGAGCACAGGAAAACAGGCAACACCTCATTAAAGCTGGCAGAAGCTGGGGCATGGTCTCTGAGCTGTATCTTATTTTGTATCATAATCCTTTGACTGCTTCAAAGTGTTCATGAGATGTCTTGTCTCCTGGCTTTCCCACAAGGCAGGGAATAAAGGACAACATCTGCCCTTCACAAAGCACTGAGTCCATTCAGGCTGCCACAATGAGTCCCACATCGCTGCCCATTGCTGACACCTCCCTCCTTCCTGACAACTGCCCATTACCCTCGGGCTTCACTGCAGCACTTCCAAGCAAGAAATTCTTTGGTTTTCTTACCTCACTGTGCACGTCCCTCCTCCCTTGCCATGCCCAGATGCTCAGAGGAGGAACACAACCCTTCCTGGGCCACCTGGGCTGGGCTTACACGTGGCAGGATGCAGTACAGCTTTCCCCAGGTAGCTTCTGGGTTATTTTTGGCGCTTCCTCAATGACTGTACTCAGGCAGAGGTTTTCTCATAACACAAAATCGGAACTAACCTCCAGTGATCTCACAGCTTTGCTATTTTACTTGTCTTTATAACAAAATAAATGGTTGCTTAATTCATCTCGGCGTTTCCATGCAGATACAAGCAAGCAGCACATTTTCAAGGTTAAAAAAAAAATGGAGTGGGAATGACATGCTGGGGATTATACAACGAGGCAGGTACATGATGTCTGAGATCTGGCATTCAGAACACTCAGCAGGGCCAGGCTGCAGCAAGGCCAGGTCAGAACAAAACACACCTGAAACCTCAGCAAACACAGAACCGACTTCCTTGCTGAGGGCCAAAGGTGGGCCTTGGCTGCTAAATCCCATTTGTGACTCAGCTCTGATTTCCTAAGATTTCCAGGATTCTGGGTTGAGCCTCATGCTATCCTTCAGCTCACTTTAACCATCATTCCTGGAAATGTCTGTATGGAAGAGACTGATGAGAAAGAGGAAAAGCAAGAGCTACAGAGGTGACTTGGCATAGTCCAGCTTTGCTGGGAGGCGTGGGCTGTCCTTAGTGGGGACACTGGGAACACTGGTGACACGGGCTCACAGACCCTGGTGTGTTAGGAGAAGAGAGAAAGTGGGTTACCATCCCCCAGTTATTCTCCCTGTAGATCCAACATCCATTTAGAAATGTCCTGCAAAGAAACCTGTGGTCACACTTTGGGTCACCCATTAAAGTGCAGTGTCTGGATGGACACACACACACACAGAGCTCCCCCGGGCTCTGGGAAGGGCAGAGATGTCCCTGGGGCTGTTGATTTGAACCCTGGCGTGGCTGCCCTCCCTTTCCCTCCTTCCCCCCAAAAGCGTGCCTCCTCCACGCCACCACTGTGCCCGGCACATGCGGGGCCTCAGGAATGCCATTGATCCCAGCCCAAGCAGCTGGAGGGTCGGTGCTTTCCCAGCTCCCCACGCCCGCACACTCCACCAGCAGCGTGGGCAGAAGGTTATTCTCCCCGGGGCATTGGCAATCAATGTACCATGCACTAATGGATGCTTCCTCTATTGTCCCGCTGCGGGCCTGGATTGGCTGCGGGGCTGTGGGAAACACCGGCGATCCCGACACTCACGTATCTGCCCCGGCTCCCCGGGTATAAATAGAGGCACTGGGGAGCTGCCAGAGCATCGGCACAGCAGCTGGGTGGGGTCTGTGCCCAGGGCTGAGCGCTCGGAATGGCTCCCAGCAACGCTCTCATGATGCACATGGAGGAGAAGCTGCTGCCAAAGGAAAAGAATAAAGTAAGTAGAGCCCCGGAGAGGATCGGAAAAGCTGGCCTGCCCTTAAAAATAAATATGACATGGGAGAAGAGGGAGAAGTGGCCTGGGGAAAAAGAAATATGTTGAAGAGAGATAAGGGAGATTATATAGATTTTTAAAAATTAAACTGAGTGGGGAAAGGGTAGGCAGCATCGCACAGCTCTCCTACCAAAAAAGAAGCATCTTTGAACGTGGGCGTATCAGGGCATCAGAGGGGAAATTGGGTCAGGTCTCACAAAATCCCTAAAGATTTGCTCCCTCTCTCCCAGCTGAGGAAGCCGGTGGTGGAGAAAATGCGCCGGGACCGGATTAACAGCAGCATCGAGCAGCTGAAACTGCTCCTGGAGAAGGAGTTCCAGAGGCACCAGCCCAACTCCAAGCTGGAGAAAGCCGACATCCTGGAAGTGGCTGTCAGCTACCTGAAGCAGCAGAGCCAGCTGCAGGACCAAAAAAGTGAGTGCAGAGCAGGTATTGCCCACCTGGACCTGCTCCCAGGGCCGTGCCCTGGAGTGAGCAGGGACTGGAGCACCCCAGCACATGAAAGTCACTGCACAAATCCTCACTGCCCCGTGTTTTGGCCATGATTTTAACCTGCTGTGTTTTCTTTTGTTTCTCCTCCAGCATTTATCCACAAGAGCCCCGAGCAGGACTTTAACAGCGGGTACCTGCGGTGCCTCAAGGAAGCCATGCACTTTCTGTCCTACTACGAGCCCAAGAAGGAGACCCAGGTCCAGCTGATCAAGCACTTCTGCAAGGCTCAGCTGGGTGCAGAATCCCAATACTCTCCAGCTCTTCGTGCCTCCCCCCTGTCTCCCTGCGTATTTCCCAGAAAACAGCCTGCCCAGAAGAGCGTGGCTGCTGCTCCCACCATCTGGAGACCCTGGTAGACCTGCTGAACTTTATTCCCACATTTTGCTACAAAAACTAGAGGGACCTGTGGTTTACTAGTTCCTCTTTGAAGTAGGAAACATTGCTTTCCAAAGGTGGGAGAAGGGGGTGGTTATTGTTTTTCTGTCACCAGAAATGAGGGTCGCTGGGTGGTTTCCCTTCATAGTGAAGGACTGTGGGTGTATCTTGCAGCAAATTTGTTGCTTTTATTGGTGGCTCCTGGCGAATGACAGGACCAAGTTCTGTGGTGATTTAGAGAGCAAATGCCCTTTGGTTTCCAGCACAGGCTGCCGAGCCTGTGGCTGTCAGTGGAAATCTTTCTGCTGACTGCCTGGGTCACAGGTTCAAGTGCTCCATTTTCTCTAGATAATGTATTGACCTTCCTCAAGAAGGAGCCTTTTGGAGAATGTATTTTGTATCATAAAGAGAGGATTGAGCCTTTCCCTTTTGAGTGAAAGATGTTATTAAGAAATGCTGTTTCTTCTGAAGCTCCTCTGCTATTTTTAGTATCCTTCTTACAGAAAGTTGTGATGATCACAGAGAGCTCTAGGGACAATCCTCTTCATGTCACTTTGTGCTGCTCTCGTTTGAGGGATAATTGGTGCCTTTGGTAAAGGAAATACCTGTGCTATACCTTAAGGAAAAGGGGGAGGAAGGGAGGCAATAAGAACTTTATAATCATTCACTGAGCATGCTAAGGAGCTTAAAAAGCTTTTATAAAGTTGTGATGTATTCATCCTGTGTGATGTTCAACTTGTGTGTCTTCACTGTACAATACAATAAAAATTGTTTTAGTCATGAATCCTTTGCTTTGGAATGATTGAAAGGGCTGGCACTGCTGGACTGGGTGCATGCAGGGGCTCCCCTGCACTGGGGAAACCATCAGGAGGTGTCAGTTCTGAGCCCTTCACTCCAATACATGAATTACATCTGTGAAATCCCTTTGGCAGAGCAGGATTTCAGATCCTTTAATGGAGCAACCTGTGGAAAAATTATCAAAAATCAAAATGGAAGTGAAATTGAAGTGAGGTGCTGAGAGGTATCAACCTTTCAGATTTAACAGCAGCCTATTAAGCTTTCAACAAATCACTCATTCCACAGTCACTTCATTTCCCCCACTAATTTTTCCACCAAGGTGAGCTCAGCCTTGTATTTTCTGCCTGTTTGGGAGGGAGTATTGTGGAAATTTCCCAATAATTTCCAAAGAGTTTGGCACTTGCCTCAGCCTAGGGATCTTGGAAACTGCCTGCAATGGCTAATTTTTGTTGTCTTAATTTAATGACAAAAATTCTATTAGCAATAACAGAATTGCTCCCTTTACTGAAGTGAAATTAGCCCACATATAGCTAAAAGTATAATTAGATAGGAGAGACTGAGGAAGCACTTCCTCTCCTGAATTATTTCTATTTATTTTTATCTTTTCTTCAAAATAAATCTGCACAAATAATCATTTCACAGAATGATTCTCTGACCACAGTAATTCACTGATTTGGGTTTATGACAGGGAACCCCCTCCTTCTTCCAAAGATACAGGAACAGCACAAAACACATTTGGTCATCAACTTTCCTCAGATTCCCTGGGAGAGGTGCCCTTGAAAAGCTGCATTTCAAGCACACAGGGTTTGGTCCCAAACAAAAGGAAACATTGAATACCTGATCTTGTCAAAAGCTGAGATCTGCTCAGCTGACAGATCAAACTGCATCCAACTCTGACCCTGCCCAGCCCTCGCTTGGTTTGCAGTGAAATCCTCTGTTAACCACACAGAAAGGCCCCAAAAGCCAAACAGTTGGGTCAGGGTTGTGCTGCTCTGCCTCATTTTGGGCCATGAATAATTCTGGGTATTATTTGTGCACAGGCTGGTTGAGTGCCCTTCACCTCTGCCAGTGCAGTGCAAGGAGAGGTTTGGTACAGGTCTCTACCAGGGCTCCAGACTTGTTCTTCCTAATGAACTGCTAAATAATTCACAAGAGGTATTTTTAGGTTTTGTGGTTGCTTAGCGAGCTTGAAGAAGTCACTTCAACCTCGCTGTGCTCAACTTGTCCTTGTCAATTAGCACAAGCTCCTGAATCCCAGCAAAACTCCAGCTGTTGTCCATGCCTGTGGGGTTTTAAATCAAGCCTAATTAGGGCGGTTTGGGGGAGTTCAGGCTCAGCTGGAGTGCCATGTGCCCCAAAGCCCAGCCCAGCCTGATGTGCAGCATTGGGAGCAGAGCCACACGTGGCACAGAGAGGCTGCAGCTCTTCTGGGGATGGGATTCCACCCGAGGAAACCATGTTTGAGGGTCTTGATGCCTTTTTCCTGGTGTTAGGAAAATGAAGCCAGACATGGTCAGAGGGGTTGGGGTCTTTCCCTCAGGATTTGAATCAGGATCCCGTTTGGTGCATCCACTTCCCCCAGGTGCCAGCGTGGCAAATGCACCCCC
>JAHLSL010000244.1:665488-682723 GCA_025920805.1 Petroica traversi | reverse complement strand
TTTTTGGGGGTGACTGAGGCAGCCGTGCCCAGGCCGCGGCCCGCGGGATGCTGCGGCCGCTACTCCGGCTACTCCCGGCCTGGAAGAAGTAAAGAGGGCTGGGGACGGCGGCTGCGGCACTGCCCGGGCAGGACAAGGCGGCTGCAGGGCTTGGTGAGGGTCAGGGCTGTCACTGCTGCCTCAGTCACCCCCAAAAACACCCGCTGTGCTGTGCGTACGCACCCGACATTCCCGATCTGCCACCTCCTGAGCCGAGGGACAGGGTGACACACGTCAGGGTGACACCTGCGCGCCGCAGCCGCGAATTGTGCAGGGACAGGCTGAGCCTGTTCCAGTGCCGCCCGTGTGGGGATCAGCAGTCGTTCTGTGGGCACCCACGAAGCCAAAAGTGCCATTTCACGCGTTTTCCTTCTGGTTTATGGTCACAAGATCAGTGGAACTTCTTAGGAGAAAAGCCAGAGAAAAGGAAACCAAGCCATTACTCCTGAGATGAACACTGTTCTGTGTGGTGGAGACACAGGGAGAAAACCTCAGGAACTGATGGTTCCATGCCTGTTACAATAAAAGCTAGGACTGGCCCTTTGTGCGGGTCAGCACGGAATTAGAGTCGTGGGATTAGTTATAAAACCTAGTTACATGTCTCAGCTGCTGTTCTGAATGGATTTAAGTCTTTAAAACTGGCAGAGGAAGAGGATAATGCATAAAGCATGGCTCTGCATACTGTGAATCTGGAGATAAATTCCTGCAGCACCTGTGTCATTGTCAGTGTAAAGAACGTGCCTTTCCAACACAGGCTTTGTGATTCCTCAGTGTGGAGGTGAGGGAGGAAGTTTTTCCTTAAAAAGCTGTGCAACCCCTCACCTCTAAGCAAACTCTCACCTGTCAGCAGAACAAACCGTGGATTTTGTTTACCAGAAACTTTAAAGCACGGGTTGGGACACTGAAATCAGATCCAAGGTCAGGGAAGCTTTTTTGCTTTTGTTACTCTAAGTGTCTGCCCATGGTCAGTCTATGTTGACCTCACCTAAATTTTCCTAGAATAAACTGTCTTTTTTCCTCCTACAGGGTGCAAATATTTTCCTAACAGAAATACTTGGGCACTGTGGAAGAGCTGACAGTGCTGTTATGAAGGCAAAGCTACACACCCTAGGGATTATCTTTTGCCTCTGCTGCTTCATTTCTTGGTTATTCTTAGGCAGCAGAGTGCAGTGCTACTGAATTTAGCCATTATTTAGGATCTAACACTGCCAGGTTTTTATTTACTTTGAGGACTTTATTGTTAACCCCGAGTGGGTCGCAGTTACCCTCAGACCTGGAGCACTGAGCAATGTGATGGAAAACAGTGAAGTTACTCAGTGTTGCTCCAGAAATTCACTTTTGCAGGTCAGATGCAAAGACAGGGCAAGGGGTTGAGCTCTGTTTCAAGGAGAGAGTTGAAAGTTTTATTACCATGAGCAGCCTGAAGGCCTGGAGAGGCTGATGAGGCTGCTGTGCTCAGACTTGCACTCTGGTAATATCTCCAATGTGCTTGAGAAACACCACTCTGAGCATTCTTTACCCCAAAGCTAAGATCAGTCTTGCAAAATAATTACTCAGTACAGAGGGTCATTTTCTAACCAGCCATGAGCTTGCAAACTTGTCCCTAAAAGCAGGGTAAGAATATTATTTAGGTGTTGCTGCTGAAACTGTGCACATGGGGGGCATTGCTCAGTGGTGGCAATTCCTGGTACAAGCAGCAGATTTGGGGCTCCCATAAACTTTCCAAACAAGGTAAATAACAGCATTATATATATTGATCTGGCTAATTAAGGATTTCCACTGCTCATCCTCACCCCACATCAGTTGGGCACAAGCTGAATTTAGGGAGCTTTTCCCTCCCGTGGTGCTCTGGGTTAACCAGGTCAGCAGTTCCTCCACAAAAGTTCTTTATGCATTTCCCTAAATTCTCTCTGGCTTTAACTGAGGAGACCTTGAGAACCAAGAGCTGACATAAACATAAGTTCTGTTGTTTGCTCCAAGGTGAGGCATTAATCATAACTTATCATCTCTTCATGAACAGGTGGTTCATTAACCAAGTTGGCTTATTACTCAACTGTACAGCACAAAGTGGCAAGAGTGAGATCCTTTGATCATTCTGGAAAGGTGAGAGCTCCATCAGGGATCAGCTGCATGTGATTGACTCACAAGAGTGAGATTCTGGACTGGGTAGAACAGAAATTGTATCCAAACCCATCTAAAAACTTATTCTATATAAAATTCTTGGGGAGTGTTTGTATTGCCAGGTACTGATTGAAATATTTATTATTCAGACAGTAAGTGTGGTACTTTTGGAAAAAAAACCAAAAAACCCTGCTCCCATGCAGACATAACTTTCCTCATGCAGAGGGATTTCCTGCATGTCTGCTGCATGGGAAAATTGATTATCTCAACCTAAGGAGAATTCAGCCCTGTGAAACTATTCTTCTTTGACATAGCTTGAGGTGTTGTGTTTAATGGCATTAACACAGTTTCAAGGGGAAAAAAAGCACAAGTATTGATGTTCAGTAGTTCAGCATTTAACCTTGCTTGTCCAAGAATGTTCTCTGAGAAATCCTTCTCTTTTTTTAAAGGACATAGAAAATGAACCTTTGTATGAAATATCAGTTCAGGAGGAGATTACAGCTCGACTTCACTTCATTAAATTTGAAAACACTTACATTGAAACCTGCCTAGATTTCATCAAAGACCATCTTGTCAATACAGAGACAAAAGTCATCAAAGCCACGGGTGGTGGTGCCTATAAATTCAAAGACCTTATTGAGAAGAAACTGGGGTTGAAGTAAGTGGAATTGCTTTTTATTCAGTAAAGAATTAACTTACACCTACTTCAAAAGCTTTTATCATTTTCCTGGGCATGCTCAGAGGTAATTGATGTGACAGTCACTTATTGTATAGCTCCTACCTCAACTTCATGCAAAGGCTTGCAGGAGAACAAATGGCAGCCCTGTGAATTTACAGCCTCATAAATTGACTGTTCAAACACCATTATCAAACACCAAATAATAAAAAGCTTACACTGAAACCTGCCTAGATTTCATCTTATCAATACAGAGACAAAAGCCATCAAAGCCACAGATGGTGGTGCCTATAAATTCACACCTCCTGTGCTGTAAGTGTAGAAAAACATTAATTTACCCCAATATTAAACATCACTGGGGAGAGCTTCACAGCACCTGATGTGATGCATGCAGTACATTCCTCAACTCCTGAGCCTTGTGCTCATCTTTTACACTGTCTTTGTTAATTACTTGTCCTGATAAGCTGGACTCTGTTATCTGTGTTTTTCACACCAGCCCCCTTTAGTACCTTATTGGCTGTTACTAAGGATCAATTCATCAAGACAGAGAGCAATTTCTCCTCTTTTCCCCTGTGGTGCACCTGGTTTTGGTTTTTAGTTGGTTCTGTCATACTCAGTTGGTCTTCAGGTCCAAACCAGAGCAGCTCCTCCATCCTGGCACACACAAATTATTCTGTAGTAGTTGAGATGAGCTTGTGCCTTGTTTATGTGTTTCCAACAAGCCTCAGGATATTTCCTATAAGAATTTCCATAAATCAGTAACAGTACAGAGACACAGAAGTTCACAGAAGTCAGTGTGTGTTAGCTGACTTATCAATCATCTTCTGTTTTGTATCACATTCCCAGATTCCCCACTGGGGATATGTCCTGTTGTGAATCCTGCTACTCTTGTGAGAAATCTCTTTTTCTGTGTTTGCTAATCCCAGTTGTTGGCTCTTCCCAGTCCCTTGAATCTGTCATAAACAAGTGCTGAATGTCAAGGGGGCCTTTTGTGCTTTATTAGGAGGCAGGGGAAGAGCACCAGACAATTATTCCATGTTGGGAAATTGTTTTTTTGAGGTTCATTTCCAGCTAAGCTTCCTGACCTACTTTATTGCAGGGGTGCACAGACCATGAAAGGAGCAGGGCAGGAAAGAGCAGGGTAAACAAGCAAACAGGATTATTTGTAATGACAACGTGATTAAAGTTACTGTGTAAAGGACTCCAGACTGGAGCTCTGGCAGGGGAGGGAGCAGCAGACCATGTGCAGATGGAAGTTTCAGGTTTCCAGAGAGCTGGGCTTGTGCCACGTGCTGTGGAAATTCCAGGCTGCAAAGTCTGTGCAAACTGCTGCTCCAAAAGCAAACTGCCTTATCAGGAGGGCTGGGATGTTTATTTAAGGCTTTTTCCTCCCCCTCAGAGTTGATAAGGAAGATGTAATGACCTGCCTAATTAAGGGGTGCAACTTTGTGCTGAGGAACATTCCCCACGAGGTGTTTGCCTACCAGAAGGATTCAGACACAGAATTCCGGTTCCAGACCAACCACCCCAACATTTTCCCTTATTTGCTGGTGAACATTGGCTCAGGGGTCTCCATAGTGAAGGTGAGTGGTGGCTAAAAGGCTTTATTGGAGATTTGATAAAGGTGATCTGAAACCTCTCACTGGTTCAGATTTGTACTGGTTTGTTCTTGGGTAATGCAAGGTTTAAAAAGAAAATATCACCTTTTAAAAGTTTAGTTATTACAGAGTTATGAATGCTTTTCCAGTCACTGCCATAATTCCTTTTTAATCATATTTAATTTGGTATTTGGAGAAGTGCTTACATTACCTGATAAGGACAAAGGCTGTCAGATCAAAGTGATTTTTGATGTTTGTTTGTTTTGTCACACTGTTGAAGAGACCAAATTTAATGTCTATATTTGGCATTTTTGGCCAAGAATTAAATACAGAGATTTCCAAAAATGCTTGTGGTGTCTACAATGTGCCCTTCTCACCTGCCACTTCCACAGTGGAAGGATTCCACCTCCTCTGATTCCACTATTCCAAAATCCTGCACACTCTGACATTTAAATCTGTCTTAAACATTGTAACTTTCTAAATAAATCTGACTTTCTAAATAGGACTTTCTAAATGAATCTGACTTGTTTGATTGACAGGTAGAAACAGAAGACAAATTTGAATGGATTGGGGGCAGCTCAATTGGAGGTGGAACCTTCTGGGGCCTTGGAGCTCTGCTCACCAAAACAAAGGTATCCAAGTGTCTCTTTGAAGGGAGATGGGATTAATTAAATGGTGGGAGGAAGCTTGAAATGTTGGAGTGTTAGGTAACAAGGCTGAGTCCTGGAGGTGTGGTCATATTTTTGACACTTCTGATGCACAAAAGGAAGCTTTACAGAGAAAAAGGTACTAATGGAATATGGGAATTAGAAGATGCTTCTTGTGACCAAAAGCAATCCTGCTTGGGGCTCAAGGACAAGTGAGGAGCAAGAGCCTCCTCAGAGTGGCCTGGTAATTTTTCCTCTTTTCAATTTAAAATGCCAACCCCGTTCCTGCAACGTTGTCTGCAGAAGAAAGCAGGGAGCACACAATTGCTGCAAAATGTCTGGGAGGAGGAATTTTGCCTCATGATTGGTTCCTTGGTTGCCAACATGAGTTTAAATCTTGAGCAGATGATTTGCCAGAACAAGGCCTGACTTAGTCCTGCTTAGCCCAGCCCAGCTCTTACATCATGCTGGGCTTCCCAAAGAGCCTTGTGGCTTAAATGAGTGTCCTAAATGTCAGCAGAGTAGGAAAAGCTGCAGTTCCATATGCACCAGATAAGAGAATGTCAAAGGGAGGGCACAGCCTGGGCTGTGCTTTTTGTTTGATGCTCCTAAAGAAGAAATCTTAGAACATGACAGTGCCTGCTCTTAACTCTCTCCTGGTTTTATAGAAGAAATTCGAGTTAGCAGGGTTATAAATTAAGTATTGGGATAATGCAGCTTGCCTGCAAGTTTAATTTCAGGGGCACTGACACATCCTGCAACAGTGAAGGCACACTGAGATTTTTTTTCTCAAACTTCTCTTTATTGTGCATCAGAAAGACATAGTTCTGTTTTCTCTTAGTTCCTGTGTTTCTGACTTCCAGCATAAGGGATGCATGAGGCTTCTGACTGTTCTATATGTGCTGATCCACCTTATGGGGAAATTCAACTAAATATCTGCAGTTAAGAGGTTGATTGTGGTGTTCATCATTAAAGGAGCTCCACTTGAGATCTGTGTGATCAGACAGGGACTCTGGATGCATCCCTGTAATTAGAAATAACCTGTCTTTGGCTGCCAGGGTTAATTCTCAGACTGGTTTTGATCAGTAAATGTGGTGCAGGATCCTGGCCCAGGTCAGCTCTGGTGACTGTGCTTCTCACCCTCAGAAATTTGATGAATTACTGCAGCTGGCCTCAAAGGGCCAGCACACCAACGTGGACATGCTGGTGAAGGACGTGTATGGAGGTGCCTACCAGACCCTGGGGCTCAGTGGGAATCTCATTGCCAGCAGCTTTGGGAAATCGACCACAGCAGACAAAGGTACTGAGATAAAAAGGATCCACCCAAACATCTCCTCTGGCCCTTGGGAATCAACTTTATACTGATCTAACAAGAAGAGCTGAAAATAATCACCAGCTTCTTTCATGAACTTGTGTTTTGCCTGCACAATATTGATTAAAAGTATTATCCTATACTTCTTAATACTAATAATAAGCAGATATTTAAATTTTCCTTTTGGGATTGCCTAAGCCTAGGGAAAATTGAAAAACAGCTGTTTGTTTGGCCCAGAGTTAATTCATTCCTGTGGGAAATAGATGTGGCTCTCTGGGCTCCACAAAGGCCCTTTGGCAGTGATTTACTACAATTTGCAGTTTATTTGCAGTGTCTTAATGAAATGCTTGCAGTGCATCCCAGGCCAAGAGGGATAAATGAACCCTCACCCATGGTTCCTAGAGAGAAGAAAGGAATTCCTGCCATCCAGGAAGGTTTTTTTTTTCAATAAATGTTTCACACAGGCTTAGTGAGGGGTTTTTTCCTGTTATATTCACTCAAATCACACTCCTCCTTGTCAGAAGTACATTTTACATGTGAGGTTTTTGCAGGGGGGTAACATCTTCCTTCTTCACCCAAAAAGAAAGCTGCTCCAGCCCTGGATTTTTCTTTCCCCAATTGCAGGCTCATTTAGAAAACCACAGTCCACTGCAGCTTCCTGAGCTGTGTGTAATTTGCTTTATTCTTCCTCCCCTTTCAGAGTTTTCCAAAGAAGATATGGCCAAAAGTTTGCTGCACATGATCAGCAATGACATTGGGCAGCTGGCCTGCCTTTATGCCAAACTGCACAACCTGGATAAAATCTATTTTGGAGGCTTCTTTATCCGGGGCCACCCCGTCACCATGCGCACAATAACCTACAGCATCAACTTCTTCTCCAAGGTGAGGAAAACACAGGGTTCCCAACAGCAAAGTCACATTTTAGCTGTTTTTTTAGGCTGTTGGGATACCTTAATAAATGAATTTGCACATGAAGTAAGCTTAGAAGGCTGCTCCTTAGGTAGGTAAGGCAGGGTTGTGTTGTGGGAGGGATGAAATCAATGTGAAATGCCTGGGAGTTGTGTCTGGCCCTTTTTCTCTCTCCCTACCTCCCTCTCTCTCCTTTTTATTATTATTTTTTGATTGACAGTTTGTCTTGTAGCTCCAAGTAATGAGTTTTCACTGTGTTCTTAGATAGTCACCATCATTATTCAATTCCTCTTGCTGATTTGCATCTTTCCACCCCCAGGCCATGCAGTGTGGGGTTGTTCTGCTGAGACAGTTGGCATCAGTGGGGTTTTGTTAATAAAGAGAAATTCAAACACCAAATCAACCAAGCTGAAGTTCTTTGCAGGTTTTGAAGCTGTGGAAAATACTGAAGGTTTTTGACCAGGAAAAAGGTCCAGTCCACAAGCTCATTAATGGTTGTTACAGGTGGATTTGTCCTGCACTTTGGGAATTTTATAGAGTAGATACATGATTTTTTTCTCATCTCAGTGCTTCATGCCAGAGACTTTTGTGTGCTGTTTTTTCCCCCTCTTTATTTCACCATTGTTGTCCATTTCTGTAAAACTTTGAGTTCCAAGAAAGCTATTGCAAAACTGCAGCTTTACGTTGTTGTAAGAGCCACTTTGCCAGGGTTTCAAATCCAAATCTCCCTGTGAGCTGAAGCTGCTGTTTCCCTGTGGCTCCCCTCAGGGTGAGCTGTTCCCACAGCCACTGCTGAATTCCTTGGAAAAGGCTGTGTCTCACCCAGCCTAGGAAAGCTGAGGGGCCCTGCTGTGAGGGTGGAGGGTTCTTCTCCCCAGCATTCCTGTATTTGACATTGTTAATTGAATTATTTGGGTGGGGGAAGGCTTGCCTGTGGGTAATGCACAGTGTGTGTGTGGTGTTGGAGAGCAGTGCAATGAAATAAAGATAAAGAGCAGTGCTGGCTGCAGTGGCACACACTCACCTTGGGAATCACATGAGCCTGTGTTTCCAGCCTGCTGAAGCAAGAGGAGTTGAATATTCATGGAATGATCAGTGGTGTTTGCCAGGGAAGGCCATAGAGCACACACCACTGGTGCATGGGTGTTTTCCAGCTGTTTGCTAACTGGGGAATGATGTGTGTGAGCAGCTCCTCCTAGAGCTGTGCCAGAAGCACCATGAAAGTTGCTGAATGTGTGAGAATGTAGCACAAATGCCTATTACCATCTTCTAGTTGTTTCTATTAAATTAAAGTGTGAAACTAGTGACAAAGAAGTGCCTGTTAGCCCTCAGGGACCATCCAATTGCAATGTTTCATATTGTGGCAGGGAGAGGTTCAGGCATTGTTCCTGAGACATGAAGGCTACCTGGGAGCCATTGGGGCATTTTTAAAAGGAGCTGAACAAGACAGTAAGTACAGCACTGCTCTGTTCTGTATATGCTGTGTTCTGAAATGTCAGTGTACTGTCCAAGTTTCTCTTAAGAGGCTGCATGTAAGCTGTTGCCTAAATCAATCCATTTGGCACTAATAAACACAGATGCTGGGCTTTGGTTTTATACCTTCTGGCAGGGACATCTTAATTTCTCACTGGATTTCCTGCTCACCTTTGAGAAGGCAGCAGGACTGGGCTCTTCTCTTCTCTGCATTTCTGCAAAGAGTGGTCACAGCTCTAAATTCACATGGGGAAATGTGGGTTTGGAGAACTTCCCCCTCTTTAAGAGGCCACTTGTGAATTCCTTTAATTTACTGAGGAAGACCATCATCTCCAAACTGTGTTTGTTTGAGAGTGAAAAGCCTCCCAGAGGAGATCCTCCTGTCCAGATCCCTTGGATCCAGGGTGCTTTGGTGGAATTCTGCCTGTTTAGTTTTCCTTTTCCCCTGTTGATGTCCTGGCAAGCCAGGCAGTACATTGGTTACAGTCACACAGCCACAGGCTGCTAATGGTACTTAGTTCAGAAAGTATCAAAAATACCTCCAAAAAATGGATGTGGAATTCTTGTCCTGCCCATTTGATAGAGATGGGCAAGGAACCAGCTACTGAGGAATTAAAGACATTGCTTCTGCAGCATGTACTGTACATCTGAGCTCATTAAACTTCTCAAATAAAGCAAATCTAGAAATAACTTTAGTGTTTCTCTGAAACTTGCATTGTGCTTTGAGAATTCTGTAATTCTATTTTATTAATAATGGATCTAGCTCTAGAAATAAGAAATGCTCAGTGATAGTGCTTTGAAGGCATGATGATTAATGACAAAGAAATGGGGTTTAAAAGAATGATTTTAGAACTTAAATTGTCTCTTGTCTCATTCAGGTTGAATCTCTTTGGAGCAGGTAATTCACTGAGTGGTTGAAACATTTCTTTTGGGGGTTAGAGGGGAAAAATTCTGTTTGCATTTAAACACAAGGGGGAGTTGGCTTTTGTAGTGTCACAGCTGCTCAGAGGGATGCTGGCTCTAGAATCACTCACAGGAGTATTTTCAGTTTTATTTTCAGATTATGTGTGTCTGTGTCTTTGTCTTTTCTAGATCCAAACCAGTACAGCTGGGGAGAGAATTATGCTGGGAGTTCTGGGCTCATGAGCACATCCCCTGATGTTTACCCCATGCAGAGAACTCGGAGTGGTACAGTATGTGCTGTCTTTTCTAGCCCTGTGTGTGTTCTCTTAGCAGTGGTGACCTGGACTGGTGATAATTCTCCAGCTGGTGGCTTCTTGTCCCTGGGACCCCTCCTTGCCCAGAGAAGTGACCAGTGTGGTGTGGTGCTGTCTGGTGTCCTGTGTGGAGTTGGATGGGATGGCTCAGAAAACAGATTGGCTGCTACTTTGTCTTGCTCTCCTTCAACAAAGTGGGGGGAATGTTTGTCTCTTACCCTTTCTCTGGAGCAGCTGGATTTTGTTGCTGCTGAAGTACCTCAGAATTTGGAATTTCATGTTCCACCATCTTTAAGCAGCATTAATTTGCTTCCTATTAGAAGATAAATACAAGATAGGACAGAAGAGCACAAGCCCAGCCATCTCTTAAATTCCCTGACTGTACAGCAATTCTGATTGCACACTGGATTATTTTAACACTGGATAATTTCTGTCTGGAGGGTGAGCATGGATAAAATAATCCACAGAGGGAACTGGATTATTTATGATGACCTATAATTTTCTGCAAATCTGTCAGTCTTAACTGTGGCTGGGCCTCTGCAGCCCTTGTGCTAATTTAATTCATTGTGAATTCATTATTCTGAGTAAGTTCTAATCCATCTCTTTCCTTTTTCCCCAGTTTGACATGCTGGAAATGGACAGACTGGAGAGACCACTGGTTAACCTGCCACTGCTGAAAGACCCCTCTACCTATATCCCAGACACTGTTGACCTCACAGATGATGCCATGGCCAGAAAATACTGGCTCACCTGCTTTGAGGAGGCACTAGATGGGGTAAGTGTCACAAAACAGTCCTGTGGGAGTGACACAGGGATTAAGCAAGCAGGTCTTCATGTTTATCATGTAAAATATTCCTGTGTCAGCTCCTCTTTCCCTGTAACAGAGGCTGACTGTAACCTGACTTTGTCCCAGTCACTTAAGGAAGGGCTTGGCCCCTTCAAAGGCAGAAATGCTCTTCTGTGGTGCTTTTTTTTTTTTAGCCTCTGAGAGGTTAAAAAAGCATTTTCAAAGCATTTTCTCTCTTTGATGCCTGGACCTCTCTGTACAGAGCTGCAAGCAGGACAGTTACACAACCAAAGGCCAGAGCTCCTTGGGTTGTTCCTCCTCTGGGAGCAATCCTGCTGCCACACAGACACTTTGCCATGGGAAGAGCACAACTGAATCAGACACAAATTGGTTTTTCTGCACTGAAGCAGATTCAGGCACTTGAGTGGAGTCAGCAAAAACAGAACACAAGGGGTCGATGTGCACCATTACATTTCTGCCTGTGTCTCCTTTAGTGTATGTGTGTTGTTATTTTTTCCCTTCCTCTGAGTAGTTAGAACTTGTGCTTAATTTCTGACTGTACAGTCTGGAAAACAAACTTGAAATCTTTTGGGATGAAGAGAGACATTCAAAGTGTTGTTTACTGTTTGGAAGGCTGGGAGGTGCTGTGTGGGAGGGAGCAGCCAGGCTGCAGGCACAGAACAGGAGGCAGATGGAGGGGTTATTGCTCAGACTGAACTTCAGAGCAGCTACAGGGAGGAAGAGTTAATTTGGTAACTCTAGTGTTGCCTCATGTCTCTGGCAGGTGGCAAAGAGAGCTGCAGCCAGCCAGCCAGACTCTGTGGATGCCCAGGAGAGAGCTGAGAAATTCCGGCAGAAATACTGGAATAAGCTCCAGACACTCAGGCAGCAGCCCTTGTAAGTGGTTTGATTTTCCTTTTTGCATCACTTCTTCTGTTGAGCAGAGCACAGTGAAAGCCCACCAAAAGCTAATTAGGTTCTGAAGCAGAGCAAATAAAGCCAAGCAGGCTGAAGGCTTGGGCAAGTTTCTGTGCCAAATATCAGATCTTCTGCTCAGAGCTTTTGGATTTCATGTGTTGCAGTTGAACAGAGAGATTCTATCTTGGCAGAAAATTTGTTATTAAAAATTTGTGTGTAGTTATTAAAAATAGCAGCAAGTTAATTCTGAACATTCTCCCTCCCTATATTTAAATAATCTTGTTGTAGTCTTATTGGAGATTCAGTAATCTTACTGTAGCCAGGGTTTAGCACCTGTGACTTTCAGCTTTGGTGCTCTGTGAGGGGCTGTGACTTACAGAGGAAACAGAGGGAAAAATAACTTTTTCTATTTGAAGTAATGGATTTGTTTTTTTCCCCTTCTCCCTTTTTAAAGTGCATATGGTACCTTAACAGTCAGAAGTCTCTTGGATACAAGGGAACATTGTTTGAACGAGTTCAATTTTCCAGATCCCTATTCCAAGGTGAGTTCAAGACACTTTTCCAATATTCTGAAGCTGTGCTGTGATGGATGGCTCAGGGGGGAGGGATGAGGAAGCAGCCCCTGCACTGGCTGTGAGCAGCTGGGGGAGCAGGAACAGCTCTGGGGAATGGGACATAAACCCCTTCACCTGAATGGGGTCCTGGTGAGGAAAATTAAAAATATCACCACCTTCAGTTGTCTGCCAGCCCTGAGAAACCAGTCCTGGTGCCAGCCTGCTCCTGAGCAGTGTGTGGTGGCTGTCACCAGGCACTGTCACCAGGCTGTCACCAGACACTGCTCTGATTCACTCCTCTGTGGCTGCTTTTGTCACTTGTGAGATGCTCAGCCCTGGGTTGGACTGGACACAATGCACAGGCTGCTGCCCATAAAAACATTCACTGCCACTGCAGCTGTTTTTTCTCTGTGTTTTGTTCTGTGACATGGAGTGATTGGGGAGAGGACATTTGAGTCAGTATTTCTCAAAAACAACTTTCTCCATGTCTGTTCCTCACTGCTTGTGTATGTGACATAAAAATAACAACAGTGCCAGTGGCTGATCCAAGACTTCTTTCCTGACTATTGACATATTTCTGCAAAATACAGAGAAAGCTCTGGCTTTCAGTCAGCTGCACTGTCAGCTGGTACCTCTGAGAAAGGGGTAAAACACATGCAAGGTGGCTTTTGATTATGTTTGCTTCTTGTAATTCAGACAAGTTACTGCCAAGATTTTGGTACCCGGAATCATTTTAAATTGTGAACCCACCTTGTAACTGATCTCGCTGGAGACAGGGAAGAGACAAAAAAAACCTGAGAGCTGCTGAGAATTTGGAATGATGCAAAAAAAAAAACCTAAAACCACCCTTCAGATTTTGTGGCACTGCTGGTGGTGATTCCAGGGGTTGATGCATCCTGTTGCTGCTACAAGGTTTTTGTGTGTCCCTCTCCCATTCCCCACCTTGCTTAAGATCTATTTCCCAGTATATAGATCCTAATCTGTCAAGATCTGTTGCACCTCTAATTTGCTAAGAAAAGTAATTCTTGGGCTGTAGATCATATCCTGCCCCTCAGGAAGTTTTTTATTAGAATCCAGGGAAGTTTTTTCTTGGTCCTAAGCACGCTGACAACAGCTACTGTTTGGTCCATGAGAGGCCATCACACAGAGGAGATGCTTGAAGGTGGCCTTGGGACTGAGGCAGCCAAGGCTGGCTAAGAAATGTTGGTCTGTAAATCCAGTGTTTCCTGTCTGTCTTGCAGGTAAAACAGAAAGAAAATGGAATTGCCTTAAAGTGTTTCCAGAGCGTGATCGAGTCCCTGGATTCCCTGGGCTGGGAGGAGAGGCAGTTTGCACTGGTGAAAGGACTTCTGGCAGGGAATGTCTTTGACTGGGGAGCAAAGGCAGTCTCAGAGTAGGTGTTGCATCCTTTAACAGCATCCTTTAACTACAGAATGTCCACTTTGGGGCTTTTTTCTAAAAAATAAAGTTCTCCAATCTCCCCATCAGTTACACCCTGCAGCTGGTATAAGTCATGACTTTTCATGGTGGTTTGCAGACCCAAAAATGTCTTTTTTGCCTGTAGCTTATGCCTGCAAACATCTGCACATGGCTGAGGCTGTTTTCTTTTAGCATCAGAACTCTGATTTCATGCCCAGCTGAGTCTTTTGTTTTTAACATGAGCCCAAAATACATTTCCCAGTCCTGGGACCCATAGGCACCCCCAGTATAAGCAGTGCAGTAAAATTGCTGGGCTCCTGCTAAAGAAATGTTAGAATTCCACTGATGTGAGATGGAGTTGTTGAACTGTGTGCCCTTTGTTTCTCTCCTGTTCCAGTGTCCTGGAGTCTGAGCCACAGTTTGGGTTTGAAGAAGCCAAGTCAAAGCTCCAAGGTAAGGGGAGATCCATGGTGGTTGGAGCTGGGTGTTAATGAGGGAATGGAGTGGGAATGTTTGTGGGGTTTCTGCTGCCCAGATGACCAGGAATCATTAGGACTTGTTAGGGTCATCTCAGTGCAGACCCTGAGTGTGGGTGGAATGCTCCAAAGGAATTAAACCTGCAGCCTCTCTGCTTAAACTCAGAGATGGTCACTCACTGTTGTGTCCCTGTCAGGGAGCAGTGTCCTGGGAGGTCCAGCACCCCCATCCCAGGGCCCAACTCACACCAATTAGAGCTTTAGTGTGGAAATTCCACTCCAGGCTGCTCTCATGGAGCCATTCCCATAACAGAGCTCTGTGAAGCTACACATTTAACATTCCAAAGCTGAGCTCAAATGCCTCAATGCTTCAGTGTGTGCAGCATGAACCTCCTGCTTGTGCCATGTGCAGAATGAGTGCTGGTGAGAGTTTGTGGCTGCTGCTGAGAAATGCTGACCCTGCTCTGTCTGTGCCACAGAACGTCCCTGGTTGGAAGATTCCTACAGCCAGTGGCTGGAGCGACTGAAGGTACGACCCTAAGTGGCCCTAAACCCACTAATTAAACACCTTAATCATCAAAGTCACTAATTAAACACCTTAATCATCAAACCAGCTTGGAAATCATGGGGTTTGAACAGAATTCTGTTCAGACAACTCAGAACAAATCCCAATAATTCACCATAAAGAGAGGAATAAAGGAATTAGTCTAACACTTGATTGCTTCCCTGAATTCCCACTGGAGCTCAGCTGCTCTCAGAGCTGCTCCAGAGCCGCTCCAGAGCCTCCCTCCTTATCAGGGCACTTATTTCCACACACCCAGACCACTGAATTTAAAAACCTGGGGCCAGATGTAGGGTTTGAGTTGTTCCTCCCCTTGAGTAGCCAGCCTAAAACTGGTATTAATATAGGAGCTTGCTGGAAGTAATTAACTTATCAATTAGCAAAGCTTTTTTTTTTTCTTTTTCCCATGTGATCTCTTACCATTTAATTAGGATTAATTGAAAAGCTTTTGTGTCTTTGTGTAAATCTCTCTGTTGGAAATGGCAGCCTAAAGGTTGGGGATGAGCAGACTATGGCAAATCTTTACATGCTCCATCCTAAAACAAACCACCAGCTAATCTTGTGTAATAGGGATAATTAGGGAAGTACAGGCACTGTCCTGTCAGGTTTTATTACGAATTAGGCATTTTTCACTTCTTCTGCTGGTATGAACTGGAGTGAACTAAGTTTCATAACACCAGGTTGAGAACCAGTGAAGAGGTTAATGGAGAATAGGCACTATTTTTCATTTTAGGATGTCACTGCCCCCACAGTCCATCCTGCCCTTTCCTGGCAGAAGGGAATCCTGTTCAGCCAGCACCAGGCTGGCTTAAAACACCCTCCAAGGTAGGTGCAGCTGGCATCCAGCACGTTCAGGGTCACAGCCTGACTCTGCACTTAGGCCTGGCTTGAGTTGGCAGGTGGAGGTTTTATTGCTGGAGTTTGAGAGCCCCGTCTCAAACACAGCACAGGAACTCGAGGCAAAGACAGGGAGCCCCATTCCTCCTGTTTGTCACTGGTGTGTGCTGGAATTTGCCACAATCCAGACCCAAAAGTTTAAGTGTTTGAGGGTATAAAATATG
Source organism: Petroica traversi (assembly GCA_025920805.1). Taxonomy (NCBI): domain Eukaryota; kingdom Metazoa; phylum Chordata; class Aves; order Passeriformes; family Petroicidae; genus Petroica; species Petroica traversi. The sequence goes on along the minus strand of JAHLSL010000244.1, from coordinate 666,954 downwards.
GGGGTTTGAGGAGTAGTTGTGATTAACAAACTGCCCTGAGGTGAGTGGTGCTCCATCCTGAATGCATTGGTTTTCTCTTGCAGGAGGGTCCCCCTCATAAATGTGCCTTAATTTTCGCAGATAACAGTGGGATAGACATAATTTTAGGAGTCTTTCCTTTTGTCCGAGAGCTCCTTTCTAGAGGGACAGAGGTGAGTGCTTTTCCTTGAGCATTCCTGTGGAGTTTTGGTACCTGCTGGAAGGTGTCACTGCCCACCAGCAGGACACTTCTCTGCCAAACTGGGAATGATCCAAACGCTGGGATGCCAGACCCTGACTCTGACCTCTCCTGGCACCTTCCCCAGGTGATTTTGGCCTGTAACTCTGGCCCTGCCCTCAACGATGTCACCTACAGCGAGTCCCTGATCGTGACCGAGCGCATCGCGGCCATGGACCCTGTGATCCAGTAAGCACCACGTGTGTCCCCCTCCCTGGGGAGCAGCTCCTGGCTTTGCATTTCTCTGGGCAGTACCATCCCTAAGCCACAGCTCAGCCCAAGGCAGAGCATTTACTTTCATTAAGGTGAAAAATGTAGAAATCGGGTTTTTCTGGCACGCCCATAGTTGGAATTTGTGTTGTATCTTCCCTGACAAGCACTCCAGCTGCTCCACCAAGAATTTTCTGTGTAAATATAGGCAAATCCATGTGTGTCACACACAGAGTGCCCCAGGAGAGGATGCAGGGCTGACTGAGCAATCCTTGTGCTCAAGGAAATGTGTTTCCTCCTGAAGGCCCTGCAGCAATCTTACTGCTTCTCTGGCTTATTCCCAGATGTGCAAGGCCTTGATGAAGCAGCTGTTCAATGTTTTTTCCTTTTTAAACAGCTCTGCACTGAGGGATGAGAAGCTGCTGTTGGTTCAGACGGGCTCCAGTTCTCCGTGCCTGGATCTGAGGTACGTGGGCCAAGTGTCACTGTGTGGTTTGTGCCCCTCAGCTGCAGGATGGTCAGAGCTTTGGCTGTGGAGCATCCCAGCCATCCTTCCCACTGGGAATCATTTCTGCACACCCATTAGGAGCTGCTTAGCATGGATTTACAGGCCTGTGACACTGCTCAGGTCTTACAGCTTTTGGCCCTTGGTGAGGGGTCTGTGTTCAGGACACAGCTGGGTCAGGAGCAGGGCAGGCTATGGCTGCTGTTCCATCCTGCCAGTGGCCAAAACCCCCTGGGACAGAAACACCACCTTGTTCAACCAATTTCCTTCCAATAGCTCCTCTACTGGAGACAGAACTTACTGTGTCAAAATCACAAGTTGGGTGCATTAAAGCTCATTTCAGTCGATCCCCTTGGCTTTCAGGTGCTGCTGTTTGTGGGCACCAGTAACTCCATGCAGAATCCCAGCAGGCAGCTCAGGGCAGCCCTGGGGTGTGGCTGCAGGTGGGGCTGGGGTGTGGCTGCAGGTGGGGCTGGGGTGTGGCTGCAGGTGGGG
>JAHLSL010000244.1:632550-661772 GCA_025920805.1 Petroica traversi | reverse complement strand
CGCCGAGGGCGAGGCCGATGCCCAGGGTGAGGAAGAGCCCGCCCAGCGCCGGCGGCTCCAGGGGCCCCCAGCGGTCCCGGCTCTGGCGCAGGCAGCTGCTCTCCCACCACTTGTTCCTCAGGTAGTCCAGGTCGCCCGACTCGCGCAGCTTGAGCACAGCAATGGACAGGGGCTTGGTCCAGGGGGATGCTGGGCACGGGAGAGGGAGAAAGAGGAGGATGGGAGAGCTCCCAGCCGCGGTTTAGTTAAACATTGTTAATGTTATTGTTAATGGGCACGGGGTCAGAGGTGTCACTGAACACAGCACCTCATGCCAAGGGCTTTTTCTGGCTAAAAGTTTTTTAAACAAGTTTTCCTGCTAACAAACCCCCTGCCCTGGCCACAGAGGGGTGGGACCACGTGTGGGATAAGGGCAGAGCGAAGGTGCTTTTGGGAAGAGCAGGAGCAAACTGTCCCCTGCTGATTGCATTAGGGGACCTGCATTCCTGGGGCCAAGGACACCCCGGGAGATGGAATATTTGTGGATCAGAGTCCAAAGTGAGAGCCAGCGAGTGCCAGCGTTAACTCCCCACAGGACAGTGACCCTGCCATGCAGCGTTCTCAGGCTGGGCACCTCAGCAGCGGTGCTGGCTCAGGCCCTTTGCCATGTCCCTGCCAGGGCAGCAGAGGGGCAGCAGAGGGGCAGCAGAGGGGCACAGGGGCTCACCCTGGGTGGTGGCGATGCCGAAGCCGCGGGCCCCGATGACCTCGGGGGCCCTGATGAGGTTGCAGTGGCGCGCGGCCGCCAGGTCCTGCGAGATGGACTCGCCGATGAAGGCGTAGTTGGAGTCCATCACGCGCTGCACGGCCTCCTGGTAGGTCTTGACCAGAACGTGCTCCCGCCTCTTCTCCATGTACTCATAGATCATCTGGTGGATGGGGTTCTTGGAGTTCTGCGGCCAAAAAATCCCAAGTATCAAACTCAAGTGTGAGACAACCGCCAAAAAAAATATTTTAATGAATGCCTGTATGTTCAAGGGTTGTAAAACAACTTGGAGAAGAGCACTTAAACCATGTGTGAACCTCTGCAAGAACAGATTGTCCCCAACACAGGGGACAGGCATCACACAGGGGTACAAGTGTCATAGATGGCACCTGCTGCTCAAGGTACACAAGGGCAGCCCCTGACAAGAGGAGAGATTTTTAAAGGAGAATACAGAATAAAAACAACAGTTTTGTGCCTGCTTTCCTGTGAGAAGTGGAGGAAGGGATGAACAGAACAATAATAATTTAATTTGAAGTATTACAGAAAAACCGAGAGAGTCAATAGTGCTGAGGGTGTTATAAGGGTTACAAGGCCTCAGCTGGGTGACTCAGCCCCAACTCAGCACCTCCACAGCCCCTGTGTATGGGCACAACGAGGTTCTCTGCACCTTGAAGTAGTAGAAAGTGGAGGAGCCCTCCAGTGTCCCAAACTCCAGATTCCTTTGCTTGACCAGGTCCTCGAAGGTCTGGATGGGGAGCTGCTCGCTGCCGGAGCTCAGCAGGGCTGTGAAGTTGGCGATGTAGGCGGCTAGCAGGGCCAGGGTGAAGAGCCACCAGACCACAGCAATGACCCTCACCGAGAGCGCCTGGGGCCGGGGGTTGGCACCTGCACCACAGAGAGCCACAAATCACCATAAATCACAATAAACCACCATCAGTCACAGGGGAGGGGATGGAGGGCTGGAGACACCAAGAACGGCAGATCCACCAGCCTGAGCTACAGACCTGCCTTTAAATAAAGGCAAACTGCAGCCCCTGCCCTGCAGCTGCAGAGCCTGGAGAGCCCCACTGTGCTGGTCTGAGCAGCACCAACGCTGCAGGGCAGGGCTGGAGCAACAGCACAGGCCCAAAGCCACACAAACAACTCCTCTGTACAAAGCTGCCAGGCTGTGGTCAGCTGGGCATTGCCCAGGGCAATGGTTAGAGCAGAAAACAGTCCCCAGCCGGAGGAGTCACCTGTACAACCCCAGCAGGTCTGGAATCTCACCTCCCCAAACTGGTTTAGTGCTCCAAGTGTCCCTGTTGGGACACCTTTCCCCCAGGAGCTCATCACCCCAGTGTCACAGAAGGAGCTGGGTGCACCATCAATTAAAAACCCCAGAGGTGCTCTGGTGCATCCTCCCAGCTCACCTTGCAGGGCCAGTGCTCCTGCTCCAAACCAGAGGCTGTTTAGGAAAGTGAAGTGGTTCTCTTCATTCTTTGGCTCATTCCATTCACAGGGGCTCAGTCTGTGGGAAAATGACAGGGTAAAACCAGACATTCAGAGGGAAAAAAAATAAAAATAATCCCGATTAAGAGAGCTGGTGTTCCTCATGGGGAGATCACACTCATAATTCTGCCTTAATCTGACAGGATTTAAGCTTTCTCAGCCCTTGTACTAGAGCTGTACAGGAGGTTCCTCAAAGCAAAGTGCTCCCTGGGACTTTCTAATCTCCTCATAGGTGAGAAAGCCACTGACTTGAACACCATCTGTGAAACAAATGCATTTGTACCTGGCGACAAGAAAGAGGCAGAGGCACGTGAGCAGATAAGCAAATAAAAGGGCTGTCCAGGTCTCCTTGCTGAAAGGAGACAGGAAATGGAAGAAGGACATGTCCTGGGAGGTGGTGTCCTTGCGGAGCAGGATCCCAATGCCAGTCTGCAGGAAGGGCGTGGTGAAGGACACCACCTCTTCCCTGGCCGAGGTGACAGTCAGTGGAGCCACTGCAATGTCAGCTTCCTGCCAAGGAGAGAAAAAACCATCAGTCACCCAGCCCAGGGAACATTTCAGTCCCTCTAACATTTCTGTCCCTCGAGCAGGAGCTTCCCTGGCTGAGTGGGCAGGTGTTGAAATGGCATCACTTCTCCATGTCAACAGCCTTGGGATGTGAGCCCCAAGCAACAGGACAGGTTTCCCATGGAAATCCTTGAATGGAGTTCCACCCAGTGGAATCATTCCCCGGGAGGTGCTGGTTGGTATCTGGGCCTTCTGGTTTCCTTCTGCAGAGGAGCCAGGCTGGGTTTGCTCAGCCAGGACAAAAGGCAGTTCCTGACTGACTCTGGCTGAGAGCTGGGCACAGACTGAGCCCAGAGGGACAAAGAGCTTTAACTGAAGTGCTCCCCACAGATGGCAGAGCATCAGCCACAGGGAATGCACCTGATGGGGTGCAATGTGCATTCAAGCAGCTCTTGAAGAGTCTGGCCATTGCCGTTCTGAGTGAAATGAGTCTCACCCAAGAATTAAGCTCATGATAAGTTTTGCCAAAGCATCTGCACAGGCTACAGAGAAACACTGAGACAGCCAAGTGCTGCCCAGGGAGTGCCTGGCTGTCACAGGGGTTTCCTGCTATGGCTGCTGTCCCCTTGTGCCTTATTTCCATCTCTGATGGCCAAACCCAACTCCAAGTCTTGCTGCTCATCAGTTCCACACTCCAGCCAGGAGAACTCCCGAGTTCCTCAGTGCCTGAGCAATCCTGAGGAAGCCCAGGAGCTGCTCCCGCTGTCCTGTCCCCGCAGAGGTGCTGAGGAGCAGCCCTGGGTGTTACCCTTCGGAGGATCTCCCCGATCATGCCGCTCCAGTTGCCGCCGGCAGCCACGGCCCCGTACTGGCCGTCCCCCACCACCTTGACGCGGTACTGGAAGCGCAGCATCCCCGCCAGGGCTCCCAGCAGGTCCATGCAGTATCCCTCCAGCTCTGCTCCCCGCACCATCACGTACGGATCCTCCTGGGACAGAGGGACACGCACACGGCTGCAGCCTCGGCAGGGCAGGGACAGCGCAGGAGTTAAACCCAGCCTAAGCAAACCCGCCCCGTTATTCCTCTCTGTGTTCATGCGGGGACATTTCAGGCTGGGAAGAGATTCCCTGGAGTCATGAACCACCACTGGGGCAGCTGCACCCTGCAGGTCACAGGTGCCTCAGGATTAAGTGAAAATCTCTACTCAACTTCAAAGCCAAATGCTTTCCATTTGGCCCCTCAAAACCTCAGGTGAGGGGCTCAGGCTGGGCAGGGCCTGACATCAGGATCAGAAAATTCATTGCTGCAGCTTCTCCTGAAAGTCCTGCTTGTCTGAGCACCTGGTGATGCCTTTGGGGGATTTTATAGCCTGGTTTTGTCCCTGTGTGACCTTTACATTCAGGGCAGGAACAGCACCCAGGGAACTGAGCCCCTCAGGTGCAGCTCAGCAGAGAGGCCTGGCTGCCTCCCAGAGCACTGACACACCCAGTGCCCCCAGTGAGAGCCCCCAAACCCTCCCAGTGCCACTGCAGACACCTGGCACTGCTACAGCCCTGAGCCAGCCCCCAAAACACTGCGAGGACCAGGGACATCACTGCCACAGCCAGTCCAAAACATCACCTGCACATAAATGGGTGGGATTTAAAAGGCAAAGTGCAGCTCCAGCTGTTCCCTGCCACTGCCATGGCCTTACCAGGATGGTTGTGACAGTCAGGGTTGGAAGACCCTCGCCTGTTCCCCGTAAGTCCGTGCCCTGCAAACCAGAAAATGAAGGAAGAGTTGGATTTTAAAGTCCCAAACATGGCCCCAGCAGGCTGGGCCTTACCCTGTAACCTTGGGGAGCTTTAGGGGATGTGCCTGTGCTTAACCAGCCCCAAACCTGCCCTGTGAGCTGCAGCGGCTGCTGCTGTTTCCTAACTAATTAATAAATTACAGCGTTCCCTTCATTGCCTGGTGCAAACAAAAATCACTTCAAATGTTGCCGCACATCTTCAGCTGGGGTGTGCAGCCTTCCCAAGAGACCAATTCGTGCTGCAAACAAAAGAATTAGCAGCCAATTAAGGTCTCATTAGAGAGCAATTCCAAGAGCACAGAACAGTTGGAAACCTGAGAGGAGGAGGAGAGGAAAACGTGGATTCACTTCTGTGAATTAAAGACACATCTTCCAATTTTACAGAATCACCCAGCTCGAGAGGATTCCTCATCAGAGCCACTTCAGGACAATTTTTCTAGGAAAGTGTCAAAATCTATGAGGTTTGTTGGTCTTAAATTTATTGTAAAATTACAGGGTGATTTTTCTAGACAGAGAGAGAGGATCTGAATATGTGTGTGTGAATATATAAATATATATATGCAGTACAAAATCTGCAAAAGAAACCTCAGTCCTTCCAGGAGCCAAAAGATCTTGTTTTAATTCTCTCTGTGCAATGGAAGGGTTTGAGGGATGAGCTTTGCCTTGGTAACTGTGATCACGAGTTCCCCAACTCTACCATCCATGAAGACAGGGCAGGTTCTTCCCTGGGGCACAACTGAATTTTGATCTCTGGACAAAAAATCCCGTTAAAAAAACCCACAAAAACAAACAAACAACAAAAGCACAGACACCCAGCCAGCCGTGAACAGTGTAGTTAAAATAATAACTCTTCAAAGATTAAAAATCTTTGTGCACTCTCACCACTATTTCTGACTTTAAAATGTGAGAGCATCTTACATTCGTTAGCAGCTCTGCACTAATGAACTCAAACACTTTACTCACCGCATCATCATTCCTCCCAGCTCCTGGAAAAAGACAACAAAATCAGGTTTGTGTGGGGCTTGTATTTACAGCTCCTCCAAAGTGGCATTTCATGCCCTCATTTCACAGTGCACTGAAATAATCAGAGCAATCACCCTCGATTCCCGAAGTCCCTTTGTTTCCTCCCCCCCGGGCACAAAGGGAGGCAGAGACGGGCTCGGAGTGAGGCTGCAGGAGGTTCTAATGCCACTAAATGATGTCACTTGATGTCCCTCACCCTCTGCGGGATGGATCCTGCACAGCCAATCCATCATTCCCTCTGCCCTTCCTGGGCCAACCCCAGCTCTGCTCCTTCCTCACACAGCCCAGATTTGCCCCATTCCTGCCAAGCCCCATTTTCCCCTGAGGAGAGGCCAAAAGTTCCTCACCAACCACTTCCCAGACACTGTTTTTTCTCACTCTTCCTTTCCCCCCCTGCTGACAGGTTCTGCATCTGAGATGCAGAATTAAAACCACAATTTTGTCAATATATTGCTCATTAATTGCCCAGGATGATTTTTCTAGAATCTGCTTAGCACTGCTCCTTGGACTCAGAGAATTCACAGCGCAAAAGCCAAAAATCCTTCAAGATAAACCAAAAAATGCAGGGTGTTTTCACTCTTTCAAGGAAAAGCTGTGAGTTTTTAATGAAATATAACAGCATATTCATTCATTATGTATTTGTTATTCCTTCTTTGGTGTTGCTTTTTCTGGCCTCGTGCTGAACTCCACATTATGGCAAAACAAAACCTGTTTTTTCCCTCTCCACCACAGTTCTCCATGGGGGCTGGAAATCTTCACAAAGGAGTTCTCTTGTCTCCCTTTAGAAACCCTTTAAAGGCAGCAGCAGCTTTTGGAGGCCCTTTCTGAGGGCCTGTGGGGTTCCTTGGAAGCCAGCAGAGCGTCCTGAGGGCTCCAGCTCCCAGCTCAAAGCCCCTTTGTGAGCCCTCCTGAAAGGCCCAGGGCCGATGGGGCAGCAGCACCAACCCCAGGTCATGGCAGAGCCACTTCCCAGCATCGAGGCTTCGTCCTGGGAATCCCCCTGGGAATCCTCCTGAGAGGCTGCAGGAGCTCAGGACAAAGGGAAGGGCTCATCCCTCCCTTCCCTGTAGGTTTGTAGCTGCAAAAATCAGCTTTTTCTTTGCTCCTGCTCCTCTGAGCTTGTCCAGCCTTTCAAAGGGAGGTTCCTGCTGAGCTCCTGGGGAAAAGGCTCCTGGCACTGGTCAGGAGTGGCCACCTCACCTCAGTTTCCTCTCCCATCCTCAGTGCACCTTGCTGCAGCTCAAGGGACCATAAACTCAAAGAATTGCAGCTTTAACCACAATAACCACACCTAAACCCACCATTTTCCTCGGCTTTTTCATCTTTCCCCATCTCTGTCATCTGGGTTTCAGCTGTAGCAGCAAAGACACTTGGGGACATCAAAGACACTTGGGGACATCAAAGACACTTGGTAGCAGCACTCACAAAGTCACAGCCTCAAGGTGAGCCCTGGGGAATCTCTTAATAACCCATTTGAAAGCAAATTCTGGGATTTAGACAAACTCCTGCAAGCACTGGCAGGTAAAAACTGAAGGAATTAACGCTCTGAAGAAGAACAAAACCAGATTTGGGTGCAGCCAACACTTCTGGATCCTGTTCCTCACCTGCCTGGCTTGATTCCCTCAGGAGCAGCAGGGCTGTAACCACACAGATTGTGATGTGAAGACCCTTATCCATCGGAGCAGAAATTCCTGCTGTTCCAAAGGAACCTTCCTGCTGGAGGTGAAAGGCAAGCAGTTAAACCTGGTTCTACAGTTCCTCATCACTGCGTGAGATCAGTTTGCCCTGGATTTTCTGCACCTTTTTCTGCAGAGCCACAATTCCAAGCAAAGTTTCCAGCTGAAAACAGTCACTGCTGAGCTCAGCCAGGACAAATACTAAAGACAGGCTCTGCTGAAGTCCCCATTGCAGCAAAAAGGATGTGACAAACCTAAAAAAGGGGATTTACCCACTGGTGGTTCTCTCCCTGTGGGTTCCCCACTAGGGAAACGGGAGGAGAGGAAGCAGCAGCAATATTTTTGATTGTAATTGTTGTCCAAATGTTAAACAAGATTAAGGACACCATTACACCTGAAACTATAAAAAATAAATTTCAAATACCCAAGAAAACTTGCCATTTATGAGAGTGTGTAGGCAAAAATATATATACTACATGAAGCATTACTTGCTGCTGACTGATCTTACCTCATCAGCTTTTAGGAAATTTCCCCAGTCCTGTATCCTATGAAAACTCATGGCATTACAGCTCAGTAATTTCCCTAATTTCCCCTGTATTTTTCACCTATGAGAGAAATAGCTAAAACCTCCACAGAAGTTTCTTTCTGGGTTAAATTTCAATGCTGATTTTGTTGTTGCAGCTGTTAAAAAAATGCTTCCAAATGGGAATATTTTGATCCTTGTGAAAGGGCCAGAGGAGAGGGCTGAGATCTGAGCTATGGATCAGCCAACACTAACTTTATTCTACAACTACTTTTTAGAAAAAGTGGTTGCTGCTCTTGACTGTTCCCAGAGTAGAACAAAAACTGAGCAGCTGCATCAACCAAAGGGAAAATAAAGGAAAAGAAGCAGCAGCCTTCAGGCTGAACCAGGGAGGAGCTGCACTTTTCCTGGTAGGTTTAACCTGTACATTCTCCTCCTTTTCCCTTACAATTTGGTACATGCAACAAAATCATCTTTGTTTCAGGTGGCCTCCTTTTTAAAAAACCCAAACTACTCAGAGCTGGTAATACACTGCTGGATCACCTAGAAAAGAAAGTTGTTAAACACGCTGCTTGCTGATTTTATCTAAGAGCACAAACAGGGTGTAAATCTGTGAAAAAAAGCCAGGAAGGTGGCACCAGGCTCCTTGCCAGAACCAGGGCACGAATTGAAGGGATTTTCTCACCTACAGCCCGTCTGTCCGTCCGTGGGTCCGTGCAGGAGCAGCTCGGGATGCCCGGCACAGGAGGAGAGGGGATCCCGCAGCCTCGGGCATCCCGTGCTGGGTTAAATACCCGGGACAGGAGCAGCAGGAGCAGCAGGAGGAGCAGGAGGAGGAGGAGGAGGAGGAGTGGCCTCTGAACGTGCCGGGTGGACTGGGGGGCTTTGGGGAAGGAGGAGAGCACAGCAAAGGGCAGGCTTTGGAAGCAGCTCAGTCCAGCAGCTGGAGGCTGCATCAAGACTCACAGAATTCTATTGCTGGCCCGTGGTGTTGCTGTAAAATTCCTCTCTTTGGAGCTGTCCCTGGCAGCTGTGCCCATTTTCCTGCCTGTTGATCACACAGACAAAATCAGCTTTTAAAGACACAGTCGAGTGTTCATTATCAGTGCTCTTGAAGGCCACACTGGAGGAATACAGACAATAAATCCCATGTCCAGCCGTGTCCAATACACTGTTTGTGATCTGGAGACTTTGGATTTTGGATCTTACAGTTCAGGGAACTGAAATGCCCACCCAGGAGTCTGGGGATGCACAGGAAGAGCAGATGAATGGAGAGCAAAGCTGTGACCTTTTGCTGACTTAAATTGCAAATAATTCTTAAATGCTGGAATAAATTCCACTTATAGGAATAAATAAATACATGATGAAAGGTCTTATGTAGTGTCACAAAACAAGCTCTAAATGTGGCTACTACTAATTTGAAAGCAAGGGGGGCAAATTCACATGAACCCTAATGGGTTAAATCCAGACTCTGATGGTTAAAAATCTGAACAATGGTAAATGTTGTGAAGTGCTACATGATGCTGCCTCCTCTAAGGTGCATTCATTTAACAAGTATTTCTTAATCAATTAAAGATGAAAATAATCTGATTGTGAGACTTAGTCTTTGAGAAGACACAAATAGGCCTTTTCAACATTAACTTTCCAAAGCTGTCAAGTTGCATGTACTTGAAATTAAAGTTGCAAAAGCATTAAAGTTACAAAAGCAGCGACTCCCTGCAGCTTTTCAGCCCAAAATTAAAGTATTACAAGAATGTTTTTTCATCCAGAGAATGTTAATGAAATTTGCTTTGTGCTGGGACACCAAGGGAGGCTCCTCTTGGCAGATCACACATTTTGCTGCTGCTTCACCTCCTTTCCTTCAGAGGCTGCAGTGATGCTGCAGGGTCACCTCAGAGCACATCCCAAAGCTCTCCTGGGAGCTGCAGGATCTGAGTCCTGCAGACAGGCAGTGCAGATCTGAGCCAGGCTGCAAAACTGAGGGAATGTTTTCAGACAAAACATCCTGAAAAGCATTTGAAAAGATTTAGTCAGGAAATTTAACCCCTCCAGCCCATAAGTGTGTTATGGTGATAACACTGTCAGCCTTATATTTTGATCTCTCAGACTTTAAATTTTGTTACTGTTTTGGTATCTCAGAGTTTAAATTCTTGTGATACTAAAATTAGAACCAAGAGCCCCTTTCCAGCTCCACAAGTGACAACCCTTCCAGGAGGAGTGTGAAGGAAGTAAAATGCACTTTCACTGTGCACTTTGCAGGGACAGGAATAGAAGTGATTTTTCAGTCAAGTGACAGGTGAAGAGCAAAATTGTGCTGCAGCATTTTCAGCCAGACTTTAAACCCCCTCAGTGATGAAACAGGGCCATCTGTGTTACTTGCACAGCTGCTCCGGGGTGGATCAGCTCCTTCTGTCTGTTTGGCTATTAATTAATTCCACCAGCTCCCCCAGAATTTCCAACCTCGCAGCCAGGGCTCTGCCCCAGCCCCTGTGCTGTGTCTCACACCTCAGAATGTCACTCTCTGCCAATCCTTGCACGTGTTCTGGAGGATCTGAGAAAATCTGAGCTGGGTCTGCGCTGGCTACCACTCTGAAAAAGAGTAAAATTAAATGTTATCCACAGAGCTGAAAAACAAAGCAGGTAGAACAAACCGTGTTTGGGTACTGCAAACCCCAGTGTTGTGTTACAGCTAAAGAATCACCAGCTGGAAGGTTAAATATGTTTATTTTAGTAGTGTAAGGTGGTTTTACAAACAAATTCTTAAATTTTGCAATATACACAAAAGAATCATTACAAAGGCAAAATATCCTCTCAATAATAGGGACTCTATGCAGCCTGAAATAAAATTAAACCTCTGTTTCTCTTTAAAATGCATCTCAGTAAACATTCTTCTCCATCATTGATAAAATGTACATCTAAAATAAATGACATCATAATTGGGGGCTGGGGGGACACATGACAACATCCCTAAAAATAAAAAGTAAAAAAAAGGGGGGAGGAAAAATTATTACTCTGTTTAGGTTGTTATTTAATTCTAAATATGTCCATCTAAAAAAATTAAATATCTCTCTTTTTTAAACATATCATTGAAAATTTTGCATGGCAGTGCAATACAGAAATAGTAAAATTCATCCAAAAAGTGCTATGTACAGCAGCATTGTTAAAATACCATAAGAAGGGACAGTGCTGTTTCAAGAAAAGACTAACATGCTTTGTAGCCATTTCTGAAGTAAAGTCAGAAGGTATCTCCTGTCTATTTTTAGCCATTCCCTTCTCTCTCCTGTCTCAATTCCCTCAGACAATGCCTTGAGACAAGGAACAGTCACAGTTCAGTTCAGGGTGTGCATGTGTACATACATGTGCAGACATATCTTTGCATACACACAGGTGTATATATAGATATATATATAGAGAGAGATATAAACAGGCTGGGTTTATAAAAGCATTGCTTTGGAACAAGAGAGCTCTTCTTCAAAGAGAAAATATGGATTTTTACTGAAATAAGCAGGTCCATGATGGAAGATGGACTGTATCTACTACATTATTAATTCCCACCCTCAGAGGCCTCAAACTCTTCCAGAAAATAAAACGTGATTTTAAGTCCAGCCTCCTTACATGGATCCATGATTTGTAAGAGCAAAATTTACCTTAGCTGTCGTTAGCATCACATTTAGCTATGAAACATCAAGGTTACCTATTGTCAGAAGAATTATTGAAATTAGTAAAGACCAAGAGCAAACTGCAAACACAAGAAGTGGCCGCACACAAAGGAGGCCAAACCGGAGGCTGGGCAAAGCGCAATTAAAAATGAATCCTCATCTATTCTTTTGGAGTAGTGACACTGAGCACCCTTGGTTTCAAGGGAAGGCCAGGAAGCACCGAGCCGTGGGAGGATGTTTTGTGCCTCTCAGGTGGCCGAGTTTCACTGTGACAGGAGTGTAAACAGTGCCCAGCGCTGCCAGGGTCACAGTTTGAGCATGAAGAACACCTCGGTGTCCGCCCCGCAGTCGGGCTGGGCTTTGGGCGAGGAGGGCAGGACGCTGTGGGTGGCAGGGTCAGTGCAGCCAGCCCTGCCCACGCTGCAGGCCCCCTCGGGGTTGCCCCTCTCCTCGATGGGGCTCCCCCCGAGCTGTGCCCGGCCCTGCAGGCGCTGCCTCTCCTGGGCCTGCCGGGCCCTGTTGGCGATGTAGCGCACGCGGCTCTGGCTGCGCGAGGACGAGCGGCGCAGCAGCCCCACACTCTCACCCTCCTCCTCCGACTCGCTGGGCTCCAGGCTGATGGGGGAGGTGATGTCATTCTCCTGCTGGAAGGCTGTCAGCTTCTTCAGCTGCTCGGTCAGTTCGTCCCGGGATTTGGCCGAGGGCCTCAGGCCCGAGGAGCGGCGCTGCTCCCGCATGGAGCGGGTGACGAAGCTCCTGCTGATGCTGCGGTATTTGCTCTCAAAAGTGCACACGATGTCATCAGAGGTAAGGTCCCCGAGGCTCTTGGACTTTGTCTGGTTATTCCCAACCGCATCATGCGCTTTGGATTTGTTGGTGGACTGCCTGAGACTCTCAATGTAGAGCCTGCTCCAGGTGTGCCGTCTAGGAATGGACGAGAAGGTGTCCTGAGGGCTCCTGGCCAGGGGCCGGGGGCACAGCTCATCAGCAGGCAGCTGGCCAGACCTCAGGTTGGGGTTGGACTTGCTCTTGCTGACCATTGGCATCTCAGTGCTGCAGCTGGTGGCGGAGCGGGGGCGCATCCCCTTCCTGATGGCCAGGGGCTCCAGGCTGTCCTGGCGGATGCCCAGGTCCGGGAGGCTTTTGCGAGCCAGGTTGGGGAGAGAGAGGTCGATGACGGTGTCGTTGGAGGACATGCTGGACGAGGAGGACATGCTGTCACGGTGGCTGCTGCAGTCCAGCTTGCTCCAGATCCGGTCATTGACAGTGGCATCAAAGTACACTTCTGCTGCTGGAGACAGGCTGCTTGGAATTTTTATTAAGGCTGAGGAGTCTGACGTCTTCAGTCCTTCACTCTTTGCCCTTTTTGCCAACATGTAAGAGCTCGTCTGAGAAACAGAGACAGGGAGAGCCTGTGCAGCCCAGGCTTTCTGGGGAGAATCTGCCTGTGTGCTGTTAATGACATTGTTTTGCTGTGGTGGAACAGCTGCTGCGCCCAGATTTTGCCCTTTGGATTCAGAGGTGCTTTTCATGTCTGTTAATACCTGACCTGGTTGGTTATTTTGCATCTGGCAGTTTCCTACAGGTTGGCCAGCACTGTGATCTGCTGTCTCTGCCTGCCTGGCTTTCTGGAGATGTGCTGCTGATCCACCCTGATCTTCATCAATCTTCTCACTGCACTGTGTCCAGCCATTTCCTTCTGTGAGACATCCTGCCACACTTGTCCTCTCCACTTCTGGGGATACTAAACATATGTCAGCTGCTCTTGGGACATCCTGCCCTTGGTCTTCTGCAGCCAGATTTGTTCTTTGTTCTCTGCAGGGTAGGGGCTCTTGAGGCTGGTTGGGGGTGCTGCTTCCTTCTGATGGAGCTTCGGTGGAATGGTCAGAGCCAGATTCCTCAGAATCACTGTAAGGGGTAACGGGCAGAGGGAAGAGAAGGCTGCAGTGATGGTTCTCATTGGCAAGGACAGGCTCTTCTGTGATCGTTTCTAGGCTGCATAGAGAAGTGACTGACCTCTGGATTGAGAAGTGGCAGACGTCTGCTTGGGAGGCATGAGAAGAAAAAGAAAGAAACAAGAAAAACAGAAGATACAGGGTTAGTTATCTTTTACAAATTACAGCTTAGACTAAGATTCATTCCTTATGTGTTATCATTTTGTTCTCAAGGTACTAGTTGCCTATGTTAATCATGGTTTTAAAAATAACTTCTGATTTCAAATGATTTGCTGGCCAAAGGCAGCAAAACATTTTGCACATTCAGTTTTAGCTGCACAAAGCCCTGTTGCTTCAAGAAATCTCATGCACAGCAGCACCATGTGACTATTCTGGTTTTCTTATCAAACAACAACAGTACCCAGCAATTTCTGCCCTTTGTGTCCCCTATTCTAAACCAACTTTGCTTCCTCCACCATCCAGCACCATTTGATTTGCAGTTTTCCTTCCTTCCAGCACTCAAACAGGTCAGGGTATCAGAGCACAACCAGAGCATGTACAATAATCAAAACACCAGTTTTTGACCAGCAGATGTGATCCCAGTGACCAACCACTCAGAAGAGAAGCAGCACAGGACTTGTGGAGCAGATTACAAATGATCTGCAGACAGTGGAATGCTATGGCAATGGGACTTTCAAAAACAGAACAAAAGCTTTAAACAGACTTTGTTCTTTTAAAAAAAACCTGAGTAATTTCTATTTCAAAAAAACGCTGCAGGCAGATGGGTCATGAACAGCAGGCTGAGAGTGCAAAACCCTGGAGAATCACTACAGGCACCAATTACCTGGAGAAAATGCTCCATTCACTGCAGTGTTTATCACCTGCACCCTGGGAGCCAAAGCAATCATGCCAAAAAGATGATTTCCCATATCTCCAAAGCACAGTGCAGACATGCATTCCAGAACTAACAAAGCACCACTGAACCAGACCACGACCTTAAGGGTACAGGAGCAGGTAATTACGGGGCAGCAAACAAGCAAAAACCAGGACTACAGGCAACAAGGTGCTCGAATCAGGGACACTCAGCAGACAGTTACCTTTGACTTGCTTGTCCTTTCAGTTCTTAACTAGAGAGAGAGAGTGTGCATGTAGAATAATAGGACAGAACAGAGGAAAAATCCAGTTAATGTAGGGAAGGCAGGTGCAGATAACAGGATAAATTAGTGCTGAGGGAGGGAAAGGAGACATACAGGAAAATTCACACATGGTTGTAGGATCCTAAGAATTTCTGACCAACCAGAGCACTCAATGGAATCCACACATGGACAGTTATTAAGTTAATTTTTTTATCATAGAAGCATGAAAGTATTTGTTAATGTTGAAGAAACACAGTCCACTGGACGGGGGGATGGAATCACGGAATTATGGAATCACAGAGTGGTTTGTGACAGAAAGGACTTTAAAAATAAAGTTTCAATGCCCTGACACAGGTAAAGCCACCTTTCAGGCTGCTGAGAGGAAGCTGGACTCCTCCAAAGCCCTCTCCTAGTAGAAAATATCACCTGCACTCCCAGGACCTGCCCAGGGAATTCCAGGCCTTTCCTTTGGCACCAGGAATTCCAGCCCAGTGCAGGAGCTCAGGATGGCAGCAGCTGCTCCCAGGCCTGTCCTGCATTAGCTGGGAGTGTTGAAAGGGAATCAGGAACGTGTGCCCATACCCCAAACCCACATTCCAGACTCTCAGTGTCTGCAGGAGTGCCAGGAAGAGCCCAGAACTGATCACACTAAGGAACCCTCCTTCTCCCCATCCACCAGCATGGACTGGGGCACACTTGGAAGGGAAATCACTGGAAAATACAACACTGGTGCCATAAAGGGCCAGCTATAGTTTCCTGCCATATCCCAGGGGCACTTCCCCCAGCAGAATGCCAGTTCCCAAGGGCAGCCATGGAGCTGCTTTCCCTGGTTTCCCTGGTTTCCTGGCCCAAGGCACGGCTTTGCAGGAGGATGGGAAAGGGAGCTGTTTGTGCAAACAGAGGGGCTGTCACTGGACCAGCAGCAGCCAGTCCAAGGCACCATTTCACCATTTTAAGGATTTGCTGATTCCATGCTTGGGAAGTCAGATGGATTTAATCAAATTTCAAGCATATCACAATATTTGTTTAGTGACTTGGGGGGCTGGCAGGGGAGCTGGCACTGATAATGGGAAATGGTTTCATATGTCACAGTACTCAGAGTTTGTGAAAAGCCCAATGCCAATAACTTAGGCATAGAAAGAGTTCTACTGCTTTGGATTAACTGCAAGTCACGAGAACCAGCAAACTTCTCCCCTCCCATTGTCCTGGTATTTTCTTAAAAGCTCAAAGCAGAGATTGGAAAAATATGTTAAAAAACAAAAAAAAGTTATAAAAAAATAGAAGGTAAATTGTAGACACCCAACCAGATCAAATTGGTCAAATAAATAAAATTTCTCAAATTTTTGTATGAGGCTTTCAAAGAAGCACACTATGGGCAGTCAGAATCTGTTACTAAAAAAGGATTACATCTTAGAAAAAGCACCAAAGTCATTTCTCTGTTCCTGCAAATGTAACCACCAGTGTCCAAATTCCTTGGACAATTAAGGAGGAGGGCAAGGGATTTGAAGAGGAGCTCTTGCAGTCACAGCCAAAAGCTGTTTTTCATATATTCACCTTACAATTCTGTGAAACAGAAAATTCTTGTCAAAATCTCTTTCCCTCTCTCCCATGCCAGTCAAATCAGGAAGAAAAATGCCATTTTTCTTATTAAAAGATATCCTTTGATAGCCTCTGCTTCTATTTCCCATTTTTACAAACCCCCAGTTCATGGTACAGGTGCAGTCACACGGTCCCAGTGACCACACTCCTGTTTCTGGTGTGAAACAACCCCAAAATGCTGCAGCTTTAGGAGCTCTCCTCTAAGGGGGCACATTTTGGTTTGCAGTGGGGAATGCCAGGAGTGCCCCAGCCTTGGGGATGTCAGGAAGCATCAGATCACACCCTCTGCTGCTCTGTGCTGGGCAGCTCTGCCCTCAGGCACAGCCAGGGCGTGTGTGGAACATTACAGCACACTAGAAATGTTTGCCTACACATTTAGAACCAGAATGGGCTGCTGTGTTTATAAAATTTGATGTGAACACCCTAGAGCAGAGAATTCCATCCAGTAATTCCTGGACTGACAGCAGTGATTTTGCAAGATCTTTGAGGAGGGAATTGGTTAATTGTTATCAGAGAGCACATTAGACATCATTCCTGATGTGGTTATCCCTCAGTGGAACAGAAAGGCTGATAATGGAAATACTGTTTGTTGATGTGGGTTTTCCATATTCAATCTCACTTAATGCTCTGGTTTGGATCTTAAAATTTGCTTAGTATCTTACCACGTTCACTAAGAAAACCAAGGAAACAAAAAACCCTGAACAAACAACCCACACATTCATGGACTGCTGACAGTGTCACTACTGCAGATGGTTAACTAGGCATGGCAAGGACTAATCTAAACCAGACACGTCTACAGAAAAGAAAATAAAAATATTTATGCAGATTTTTTTTTTCTGTCATTGCCAAAATTAAAAAAAAAAGACCTCTTGACAGCCAAACAACATAGAGGAGCTTCTAAGTAAGGACGCTATGCAGAAGCTGAGACAATGACGTGATCTACAGCGGAGAAGGGTGAAGAAAATCTGGTCTTACCAGTAAAGAATATAGGGGATTTACTTCGAATTTCCTCCAATTTTTGAACGAACAAGGCATTCATTTCCCTCTGTAGGGTGCCCACTTGCCTTCGAGAAGGTTCAGACCAGTGCTTGGGGAATTCTGGGCTTCCAAGGCTTTCTAGACTGCTGGAGTTGGAGGATATAGAGCCATTGCTGGCTGCAACCAGGTTGACAGTGCTTCCATACTTGCCACCTGATTGGCACTGCCACCGCTGCCGGGAATGAGCCTTTATTCCGTGACCCTTAGAGTCACCACTTTTCTTCCCTGGGGTCACAAAAGACTGAGTGCTCCTTGTCCCATCATCTGCAGTTCCAGGGCTGCTGCAAGGCTGCAAATCTGCGTGCGGCCTGGGCTGCCCTCTGACAACCCAGGTCCTGAGCTCTACCCTCTCCTCTGCACTGCTGCCCTGCTCAGGGTGCAGGGGGTCTCTAGCAAGGGGCCTGCCAGGGTGGTCACTCCACGGCCCCTCGGGGTCGGGGCTCTCTTTGGAACCAATCATGCATTTCATGCAGTTGGTGGCCACTCCGATCCTGCCCGAGCTGTTGATGGCACAGCGGGCGAAGACGCTTTGCTTCTCGCCCTGGGGCTCCTGCAGCCTCACCCTGTGTGCCCTGGGCAAGGGCTCGCTGAAAGGAGCCCCGGGGTGGGCACAGCTCTGCCCTGGCCCTTTGGGAGAGCCCTGGGCCTTACCTTTCAAGCCCTTGCCAGGTGCCTCCCCACCGGCACCATCTCGGGGAGCTGGGGACGGGGAAGCACTTTCTGGCTCTTGCACAAAGCGAGGCTGGGAGGCAGCTTCCACTTCCCTCTCTTCTCCAGCCCCTGCAGAGCTGCTGTCCTTTGTGTCAAAAGCAATTTCGGGAAAGCCCTTCTTGTTCTTCTTCTGGCTCTTGGTGGGTGCACTGGCTGTCCGTCTCAGGATGTGGCTGCTAAAGGAATGTTTGCGATGGAGCTGCCCAGCAGCATGACTGTCCAGAGAGGCCTGCTTTGGATTTCTGAGAAACAGCCCTTTTAGACCTAGAGCCTGTTTGGCCTGCAAAAGAAATAAAAAAAGAATAAACACACTAAAAGCCCCTTGTAAAAAACGCAAGGCTCTTCCTCTGGGCACAGGAGTTCATGAACAAATGATCATTCACATACACAGTCTCCTGCTATATTCCCACCATCAGCATGAGAAATAACCCAGAAACAGGACAAGCATTAAAAATGAAAAAAATCACTAACAGCAGCCTTGCAAAATAACACTTTTTTTTTTTCTCAGCTCTGTTTTTAGATAACATTTTCCAGCCACGCTTATCTCTGTATGTCATCATTTTCTTTCTAGTATGTAACTACTTACAACATCTACATAAACATTAGAGCTACTGAAAAAAAAAAAAAAAAGAAAATACTTCTGTCTACAAGGATTTCATTCTGAAAGCTGAAAAGAGTTTCTCAGTTTCACCCAAAGCAGATGTATTTAAAGTCCTTGCTGTAAATGCATTCTCTAGGAACTGCTGGGAAATAAACACTGGCTATAAAACAGAATATTTTTTCAGTATAAAGGAGATCTACAATTCATTCTTCAATTCATTGCTTGAATTGAGCACTGTCATGAATAGCAGTTAACTATACACACACAAAACATCATTGAGTATTTCAATTTCTACCTGTGTGATTACATTTTGGTAATTTTTCCTACCATACAACACTTATCCCAAGACACTCGTGTATGTTTTCAGCACTGAGGAAACACACTATAAACAAGGGAAGTTAGTCAGTGTCATAATACAGTTCTCCATGGTCTTCAGTAGTTATTTTAGCATTAAACACATAAATTCACCATCATAAATCTCCCACCACCATACAACTGATTTACATTTCAATGAAACAGAGTTCCAGCATTCCTGCAAACATTCCAGGTGTACTTGCCAACTTTTCAAGCAGCAGGCTGATGCCTGAGACAGCGTTGGTTTGCTCTGTGCACAGAGCCTCATACACACATGAACCTTAAAGCACAGAAAGGTATTTCTCTTTTAATCTGCTTCTCCTCCTTTGTTCTCTTTATTTCCCAGTGAAATCAGACTCTTGAGCAGCTGTAGCATCAAGAATGAATAAACCCAGGGCACATAATGATTGAAGTGCATTTGAAGAAGCATTTTAAGAAGCCTGTGACAGAATGTGACCAGCAGCCAGGCTTGCTGGCACTCACTGTCAGTTCCAGTTTTGCCCTGTGATGTCACATGAGGTCACGTTTCTGCAGTGCCAAACAATGGCACAGAAGTGTCTCATTTAAATTAGAATGTTCTTTCACCCCCAAATAAATATTTGAGTGCATGCTCATGCATTTCCAATTCTGCTGTGCAGGACTTAATGGACAGATATTGGCTGCCCTGTGCACTGAGCCTGGGCTAAGAGCTGCTTTCACCCCCAAGTGTCCTGCCCAAGCTGCCATGAGGCATCAAGGTTTATTTGGCTGACACAAGAACCAATAAAAGTGTTCACAATATTATGTTTTTATATAATACTTAGTCAATTATAATTGACTGAAGTTTAGTTACCACACACCAATTTCCAGCGTGAGTACAGCATAATGAAAAATTACCTTTAGGATAAGATAAAGATGGTAGGGATTGATTTTTCCCATGCAAGGCTAATATTAAATATTGGAAAACCTGTGAGAGCCAGACTATTGAACAGTCTGCTTGGATTACTGGGACGCAAGTTGGCAAGTACATGAATTTATTGCTATAAAAATCAGACAATATAAATATTTGCAAAACCCAGAAAAAATTGTCATACGAACAACATACACAAATAATATCCACCAAAAAGAAAAGGGAAGCACTGATGGAATGGGTGACACGCAGTGCAGGGCCCCAGGTGTCATTCTGGCTTGTTTGGTGCAGCTTTGTTAAGCTGGACACTGTTGCTTGAATCAGTGCAGTGATTCAAGAACCCAAAGGCAGATTTGATTGACTTGGGGGGGGGTAAAAAGGTTTTAAAAGAAGGGAAAAAATAAAAGAGAGCAGTTTTGAGGGAGATCCAGGACATTGTGCTTTCAGCTTCCAGCCCAGCTTTTAAAGGGCTGTTTCACTCTCTACAGCAGACTTGAAGAACAGCACAAGAGGCTTTCCCATAATTTAGTAAATGATTCACTGTCAATGTTCTTTTTCCATGTGAAAGAAGGGTTTGAACTACAGCCCTCAAGAGAAAAGGCAGGAGAGGGAGAGACCCAGAGAAAGGGAGAATGGCAGGACTTTTATCCTGGATCTGCTTCACACAGGGAGGGCTCTCTGGCTGCCAATGACCCCACAGGAGTGACCAAGTCAAATGTCACCATTCATGTTCCATGAGTTGGAGAGCTCGAAGATGCTAACGAGGAAACATTGATGCTAATGAAGCTACCAGCTGGAGGCATGCAGGTGTGTGGTGGTGTCACTGCACCTCCCTCAGACAGGAGGGGTACCTTCAAGGCGTCTAAAAACGCTCTGCTTCTAAAAGGAGACTTTTTTGACATAGAGAAGCCCACTGAAATCACAAACAGACAGAGTAAAGGCAGAATAACGGTGAGGGAGGATCTCAGAGATAGGCACATCTAGAAAAACCACAAGAAATTCTGCAGTACATGAGCAGAACACAGAAGAGACAGAAACAAAGAAAAGCCTTTCCAGGAAACAGAGAAATCTGAAAGAGATTTCACACACAAGTTAAGGTGAAAAAAAAAATATCTAAGACTGTTTTAGTAATACAAAGCTACTGAGCAGGTGGAATATCTCCATTTACAAAAAAGTCCCAACTGCATTAGAATCTCTGGACTAATAAAGAATGGATAAAAGGCTGAGAACTGGGGTGATTTTTCCGTCAATAAATAAGAGAGGGGAAACATAAAAAACTCTAGTTTGGACAGTACACTGTTAACAGAAGGTCAAAGCAGAAAGTGATTCAGAGAGATCAAACCAGTAAGGGATATATAATATTGGTTCCACATTTTTAGTAGTTTTTAATAAAAATTATAAATTAAAAAGAAAAAAACAAACAAAACCAAACAGCAACAACAACAAACCTGAAACAAAACCACAACACATAAAGGCTTTCCTTCCAAATCCTTATATTTTGTCAGTGCACAGAATCACTTCTTAACACCAGCAAGCCCAGAGAAATTGCAGTGACAATGAGAAGCAATCAGGGAACACCAAGAAAATCCATTTCCTCAAAAAATCCTGCCAAAGTCTAAACGGAGAGGTTGCCCTTCTGCAAACTACCACCAGCCAGTTACTCGTGAAGAAATTAGTATGAGCAAATAATTATGAAAGGCTAGGAAATTAAGGCTAAACAGAGAATTTGCCAAAGGAGGTTTGAATTGAAAATACTTCAAACATTCACAGAGGATGAACATTGCCCCTGCCATCAAACACTGCTGAAAGCTGATGGAGTTCAGTAACTAAGTGGAGATTTAAGTCTAGCAGGTAAAAAAGCCGTTTTCCCTGGGCATTCCCAGCCCGCTGGATGCCTCCTCCTGCTGTCGCGATGCCGATATTGCACCTCGCTACTGCGGGGCAAACTGGGATCCTCGAGGCTCTAAAAGTTGCCTGAATTTCTCTGACATTAACAGCACAGAACAGTGCACTGAGAGGACAGGAGCTGTGTCGTTTTTATCTGGCCTAGGAAAAGTCTGAAATTAGGGCTTTACTTTCGTGGAAATTGAGATGTGGCACCCCGAGGGTTGTTTATTTCCTGTACGTCAAACAAACACTCTCAATAACAGACAAGGAGTGAAAATATGTCCAGCTATTACCAGCATCACCTTTCCTCTGCATTTTAAGTGTGACTATGGCAAAAAATCCAAAGCATAAGCTTGAAGATTTTAATTAAATTTAAATGCAAAAGAATCAGGCAGAGCCTTTACAGCATCAGCTTTGCAGGGAACAGGGACTCAGGACTAAGTTGTGTAACCTTTGGTTCAGCAAGGTGCACTCATAGCACTGGACACAATCACATTATTTATAGAAATGTGTGTGCTGCAATGAAATAACTTTCCCCTATGGCTTCCTCAAAAATGCACTGCAGGAATCTGTTTTATAACTTTCCCTACGATTTGCCTTTATCTCCATGGATATTCAGTAAGATCTCAGGCTCCCATGACAAGCACAGAGATAAATTTTACTCTGAGTGAACAAAAACGTCAGCCTGGACCTTCACCCACTGGGCTTCCCTGGTGTGATACAAGATCCTGGCAGCTGCTGTGGAGGTGTTGCACACCACAGAGACACTCACCTTACCACAGATGTCATTAATAGCCACATGCACAAAGATGGAAGCCTCTTCTATGCCTTCCAGGTACACGTGTCTGTAACCTGAAACAGAGGGAGCAGAGCTGGCACAGGGTTGGAACAGGTCACAGGAGGAGCAGCTGGAGACTTTCCTTTTGAGAGCAGCAGAAGAGACCCAGCAGGTTTCTCCCAGCTCCTCCTCACAGTGAGGATCCAGGCTCCAGCATCACCTTGTCCCACTCAGGTCCCTGAGCCTCCCCCACTTGCAAACTTCACCCCCGTTTTTTGTCATGATTTCATAAAACATCCATGTCCTGTTTCATCCAGGGTCTGTTATTGCTGCTGTCAGCCCATGATTTAAACGTGGCCACAGTCTCTCCTCTGGACTTACAGCCCATTATTAAAACTGCAAACCTTTCATCCAAGGTCAGTTTATTGAGACTGGATGTTTGTTTTCAATCTTAAACACAAACTTTTTTCTTTACTTTGAAAAGGAAGAAAAATACACACACAAGAGGCTTTGATTTGAAAGAAGACTGAACTGAAAACAGAAATAGAAAACTGTCAGAAAATGGCATTTAATGACATGGATCCCAACATTAGAATAGGTAACTTTCTGTTCTGAGTTTAACTACTACTCATAGTCATAAAGCTAAGAAAAACTCCAGTGCTTTTTCAAAAACTGGTGTGAAGAAATGGAGGAAAAAGCAGTAAAGGAGTAAAGATTCTGTATAGCAGCCTGCCAAGCCCACAGTATGTACCCATCCTGCTTAACAATCTTACCCATTTTTTCAAAATCTAATCCCAAAACTCCAGAGTTAATTGATTTAGTCTTCATCACCACATCAGTCAGGAGCTGACTAAGGCAGAGAACTCAGGGCCCAAACTCCAGGCTCTTGCTCTGACTAGAAATTTCTGCAGCAGATACATCAGTTTTCACTTATCATGGGAAAATCCCAGCCCTCTGATTTGGGATGTCACCTTTCCCTTACCTGGCATCATACTGCTGAAGGCAATTGTCCTCTGCCCGATGAAATCCCTCCCGATGGGGTCGTGGTCCCACACGAGGAAGCGGATCAGGGCAATCTCTGGCATGTGGACTGTGAACACCAACGTCTCCTCCCACATGGGGTTAAAGCCTGGCAAGGAGGGAAGCAGCCTTTAGGGATCTCATTCACAAGAAACAAGAGGTCTGCCTGGCTAAGGAAAGCCTAAGCTGCAGTGTTGTTCTGGTTTTCCCAGCAGATTGATCACTGTTCTTGGGAAATCCAGGACTCCCACAGGAGACACAATAGCACAAGGATTTGCAAGGAATAGAGCTGGGTCTTGCCTAAATTTGGCCCTGCTTCCAGCAGAGGTTTGGCCAACCTGCCTTTTGACTACAGCAAGCTCAAAATACCCTTCTCTCACACTTTGTAAGGAAATAAACGTCTTATTTTACACCAAGAGCTTCATCACGTTTATACCAACTCAGTCAAACAATTCAAGATTCAAGTCTTACTAACATTAAAATGCTTAAATCCAATTTTCAGTGCTTTGTCATAATAGGCACCAAATCTTATCTACTCATATCCTTATGAGCAAAACTTCTCTGAAAGAAGATGTTTCAGCCATAAAGACCACAAATCCCAGATAATCTTACCATTATCATCAACTACTCTGGTTTGTTCTTTGAAGCAATCAACAGGTAAGCCTATAACTTCTACTTCAACAAATGGGTCTATGATCTGAAAAACAAGAAGCAACAAATATTGAAAAGAAAGATTGACAAAGAGGAAATCCAAACAAATGGCTTTTACAATATGGGCACTGTACATGAGTGTCAGGGTAATTATTAGTCCTGAGCCATGTGGAGTGGATTATTAAATTGATAAGAACTCTCTCCCTTTTTTTGCTCCTCCTGGAAATACTGTGTTGGCAATTGGAGGAAAACCATCAAACCACTGCTGTGATGCTTAAAAGTGAAGAAAACCACCTGAAAACATTGGATTTTCATGGCCTAAGTTATTAATGTTCTATGTCTCCTTGCAAATAACTGCAGGGTGTGAAATCCTCATGCTTAGCCCCACCAGTATGGAAAAAAACTTTCTTCAACACAGAATAATGATCAGCAGCTGTCCCTTACCTCTCCTCTGTCTCCCAGCATGGAATCACGTGGTTTGGGAAGTTGTTGACCACTGATAATTCTTAGAACCAGCTGTTTCTTCAATTGCCCAGGCAGTGGGTCTTCAGAATTTGGATTAAAGACACCTATAAGAGCAAAGAGTCCCATAATGTGAAAGATGTGCAACATGACTTTAATTACAGATTCCTTCTGGCTCGTTTGCTTCTAGCATCAGAAATGCATCTTTAAACAAACTGTCACAAGGCCCCACACTCAATTCTGTTGTGCAGAGAGTGATCCACTGGTTTTGCTGGTTTTCCTTACCTTGACACATGCAGTTTGGTTTGAGGACATAGCCACAGTTCCCATTGGCACTAAATTTGGCCCGGTTCAGTTGCAGCATTCTCCCCTCTGACTGGTAGTTTAGTGCAACTATTTAGAAAAAGAAATCAGATTCAAATTTTACTTCTTAGATGCAAAAACTCAGATATCTTATGGAAAATAATTCTCTTGCATAACATATTTAACAGCTTCAGGGAGAGAATCTCTCCAAAAGAGCAGAATTCTGAAAGCTTCTTGCATTTGAGAAGTTCATTTCTTTCCATTTACCAGACAACTCCTCCTTGCGTGTTCACATGTTCAAGGTGATCAATCCAGGGACAGTAACAAGGAGGACTCAATGCCAGCAAAGCTGGATGAGCAGAGAACTCTGAGCGTCCTAAGGAGTGATTCCAGCTCTCCTATTAAAACATTCCTCCCAGAACAGAACAGAAATAAATAAGTTTCCTTTCTGCTCACCAAGCTGGCAGCCAGCATTCCAGAAAGGCTGGGGGTTGTAGTTGCTGGAGTCCACCCTGTAGGAGGAGGGGTAGATGCGGGACAGCTGGTGCTGGTTGAAGCGCAGGTACTGTGCTGGCTTCTGCTGCAGGATCTGGTGGGCTTTGGTTTCACTGAAAGATGAAACCTGCCAGCAGGAAGAGACTGCAGAGGAGAGAGGAGATTAGAGGTAATCTCCTTATTCATTTATTTATTATCTAGATAAAGCTTTCAAAAGTACATAGCTCTAGTCCCCTTTAGCTATCAAGCATAATTTCAGTACATGCCACTCAGAGGGAACTCTGTTTTCCTTTAATTACAGCTTGTCAGAGCAGTTATAGTTGGGAAAATGAAGTGGAATATGATGGTGACCTGAATCTTCATTAAGAAGTCTTCTTTTCACAAAAAGATATGTAAGAACTAAATTTTCCATTCCTGTGCGTAGCAATTATTTTCTGCAAACTTTTAGTTCAACTTACTTTCACTTTCAACGTCATAGCTGCCAACAGATTTCGTGTATTTCACCAGGTCAGACAGGGCCCTGGACAGCTTCATTGTCTTCTTCTGTCGGTTTACTCTAGAAAGACAAAACAAATTAACCTCCCATCCCATAAGGAGTAACTGTTACCTTTCATTTTAAAAATAAATCAGGGTAAAGAAATATATGAGATAGAAAGAGCTTAAAATGCATAAAAGGTCCACTGTACTTTGCTAATTAGTCTGAACAGCACCAAGAGATCATTCTGGTGATTTTGTGGCAGACATTGCATCTCCCTGTCACATGCCTGCAGCCATTAACAAACTGGCATCTAGGCCAGAAGCAAACCTATTTAGTGGGTGCATTTATGCAGGTGTATTTTAGCAACAAAGTTGTCCAATCACTTGTTAACAAACCTGCTGCAATGTACAGAGCTCCTGGCTAAATTCCCTTGAGAATCCGAATCATCTTCACCCTCTTCCAGACTTGATGCCTTTTTCAATTTGCTTCCTTTTTTCTGTGCCAGAGGAAATAAAACCATAATATCATAAGTGTGTGATCAAAGTTTGAGCAGCTGGCTACAATTCTGCTTTGTTATGCCAATGAGTGTGTTACTTAGAGAAAATGGAAAATGACAGCTTTCGTAACACTCGGTTCTGCAGCAGAATTTGCACATGGGGAAAATTCAGCCCAAGGTCTGAGCCTTCTTACGAATGAAGCACAAACCCTCAGATAAAAGATGTAAATTCATTTTTGTGGTTCTCAGTTAGATCTTGGGTGCCCTCAGACCTTCATGTAAATTGAATCTGTGTTATTATGCACAATGATAAGCAGCTCCCCAGCCTGTCTGTTCAGTGAGCAGCCTCAGAGCAAGGTGCTGCAGATGTTGCAGTTATGAAATTCCTCTCCACTGCGTGCAGAGAAAAAAACCCTCCAAGAATGCAAGATCTGGTGCAGAGCTCAGCTTGTCAGGGGCTCACCTTGCGTTTGGAGAAGCTGCCCATGAGTGACCGGCTGTGCCTTTTGCTGGCACTGAAATCTTCCCCAGATTCCACATCATCCTCAAGTTTACTCTGAAGCAACCAAAGAGAGGAGAATACAGGAGCTCAAACAGAGTGCTCAGACAGACTCTGGATATCAGCACAAACAGGAGGGGTTTTTAACACTGACTATTTTGGGAAACACCTCTGCTGAAGGGATTTTCAAGCCTTGGCCTTGTAGTGGCTCTCACAAGAACTGTCTGATACATTGTGTAAAGCACTGGGTTTAAAGTACATCCAAAATTCACCCCACAGAATGTTTTGGGAAGCTGATTTTTAGTTCTAAACCTTAGTTTAGTTGAATCCCTGGTTATTACACCTGCTTATTATTGGCAGATCTCCACATTTTTTCATTTGCATGGAACAATCTTCCCAAGCTTTTTGTGGCTTATTACAAAGTCTAAAACGAAAATGCCTCCAACTTCATAAAGCGTAGTCTGTGGGCTGAGTACATTTTTGTAAGTTAGAGTTAATATAAAATTAAAATATAATGAAAATGCATAGAAGATAGAGAACTGAGGAACGAAAAGAGCCCAACTTTCATAAGCAGTTTTTATAATGGAAAATCAAATTCTTTCTGTTGAAAAGTCATTTCAGAGTACATTTCATGCTCCAGTTGCTGTGTGAGCAAGATAAATAGTTTGTGTATCTGACAGTGATGCTCACCTGGCATCATCATTAACTGCACAAATTCAGCTATGAAGCTGAAGTCAATAAGATATATTTAGTAAACTAATGAAACACAAGTACAATAAAACATAAGTTCACCTTCTTACTCTCAGACTTCAGCCCAGCCTTTCCTGATGATGGCAGAGTGGAAACTGTAAAATTGTTTGGATCCTCACGGTCACGGATTTTGGATTCTTTTATCAGTGAGTCAAGTTTTTTCTTTGCTATATTCTCCACTCTTTTCCTATTAGCAGATGCCTACAAACAAAACATTAAACCATTAAACAAGGCAGTGATGAAAAAAGTCTCTTATGAGTCCCTTGCCATGTCCAGGCTGACCCTGCAGCTACAGTAGCTGCAAGATCTATTGGGTGGAGTGGATGGGAGATGCTTTAGAATCCTCTTTTCAGCAGATCAAAAGCAAATTGCAAGAGAACAACTGTTCCCTGCTCTGTGTGCACCACAGCCCATGTGGGGAAATAAAACTAAAAATAAAAATCAAGACTTTTCTTTTTCACTCAGGTGTTTTATGGGGTGACAGATTGTGTTTTCTCAGTAGGCCTCAAGAATTCCCAGTTACATTTGTAATGAAACAAGCTCTGATTTTCTGAACTCTTCAAAAATTCATTTTTGGAAAGCAAACCAGGTGTAGCAAATCTCAGATTTAAAGCATCAGTAAACCTCAGGAAAATGAACTGTTAGTAACAAAGATGGTGCTGTAAAATACTGGAAAGTGATATGCTAACATGTAATAACTTCCAAAAAGCAAAGAAATTATTTTTCTCCTTTGGTAGTCTTATTCACAAAGAAGTTTCTCTTTTAGATGAAAAGGATCAGATCCATAATACAAAATGAGGAAATAGCCTGAGGGAGGCATCTGAGAATGCAAACTCTCTCCAAGGCAATCTGGTTTATGTCATTAAATGTTATTGCTGTGTTTTGTATTGTTTCTGCAAGGTGCAGTGGAACTTGCCAGAAGATTAAAGTGACAGAAAAATAGAACTTTTAAAAAGGATGAAGGAATAAGGGATTTTCAATTCGAAGCAAGCAGAGATTTTCCTTACAGTAAAAATCAACCAAGCCCAGCATTCAGCAAAGCAAAGGGATGCTCTGTAACAATGACCACAATTTGACATAAGTAGAATATTTTCTTTTCTTTATTTCTGCATTTGAGGAGAAGCATTCTGTGATGCATTGAAGAATCATGAGATATTACTCTTTAAAATTCTAAACTTGAAATATGACCCCTAGAACTGGTGCTGCTTCCTATGCACTTTTGTCAAATCTGCCCCCCTAAACCACTTGTGATGAGTCCCAAAGATCAGATCACATTCACAATCCAGAGAGTTCCTACAAGGTTTCCTCTCACTGGGATGGGAGGCCTTGACAAACATTTACATTCAAATGGGCACATCACTTACATCTCCATTCATTAGTTTACAGTCATCATCCATCTCATCAGCACTGTCCTCATCAGAAACTTCTCCTTCCTCTGCATCATCACTAATATTGGCTGGAAGTTTCTTGCCCTAGAATATAAATGTAATACAGAGGCAGATGAGCATGCAGCTCTTGCTATGACACATTTGAAAAAAAAACCAACAAATTATTCAAAGCATGTTCTTTCCAGGTTCTTATTGACTGAGAAGACATTTGTTCAGAACTTTAAGTAGCAGTTTCCTTAAGATTGCTTTTTGTGAAATTATTTAAGTTATGGTACAGTCATTACTAGGCAGAAATCATCATCATCATCATCATCATCATCATCATCATCATCATCATCAT
>JAHLSL010000244.1:574182-632540 GCA_025920805.1 Petroica traversi | reverse complement strand
ATCATCATCATCATCATCATCATCATCATCATCATCATCATCATCATCATAAATAAAAGGAGGGAAAGGACATATGGAGCAGGTATTTACCTTAACCAGGATCTTCCCTTTAAGACTTGCTGGTGAAGGGAGCTTTGTGGAGTCATCGGTGTGCACAGAAGACAGATCCAGTTTGTCTCCCAGAATTTCTATAAGATACTGAGCCATCTTCTTCTGCTGCATGATGCTGCAGTGGTTCTCAATGGACAGGATCACAGGGTACCTGCAGAGACCAGCAAGTGTCAGCTGCAAATTTGGCTTTTACAGCATGAAGACTTTTCCAGCTAACAACAGAGCAGTGTCATAGAGGTAAACTTGCAGACAAAGCCTAATCTACAAGGACAGCAAGTGTCATTCCTAGTTTTAGTTTCACTGCTGTCATTGGTTGTTGATTTTCCAGGCTGAGACAAGGAACAACAATGCCTGGCTGGTTGAAGATAAGACTTGTGGAACACCTACTCCAGTGTGGTCAGTGCAGTGTAAAACGACACTGAAGATGGATTTCTCTTTAGAGATTATGCATTTTTAAGATGAGTGCAACAGCCAGTCTATACTGGAGTTTTTCAGGACTGAACTATCAGGGATTCATTAATTAAAAATCATTTCTGTCCTGACATCTGGCCCTCATTAGTTCCTCATCGAGAAAAATAAGGCTTTCAGCCAGATGATGCCTGCACAACCAAACTTTCCCAGTTGATGATGTGATTCCAGTTAACTTTCTTGCAAAGGTTTAAAAAACTGAACAATTTCAGAAGCATTGCCTTTTATTCTGTTGACCAGCTTTCCTTTGATTTGATTACCATGTCTTCAGGCAATCTGCAAAAAGTCTCAGGCTCACAAGAAGTTTACCTCATCTGAAAATTTAGTGGAAGTTTAGCTCTATTTGTAAAGGCAGATGGGCTGCTTTGGGGAGCTACTGGAAATTTTTTATAGAAATAAAGTAATTTCTATTAAAAAAAAAAAACAAACAACAAAGCTTGGTGGACATATTTTTGCTGTGGAGGAGGAGAACAGTAACTGACAAAGTATATGAAACTTCCCATGAATAATACTGATTTTTTGAGCAATGTACCTGTAGGGAAAATAACCTCTTTCTCCTGAACAGTCTCCTTTCTCCACAATGGGGCTACTGTCTCTTTGGATTCTTTATTCCCTGACTTGTTTCCTCTCCCTGGAGCAGCCAGGTGTATCCTTGGCAGCACCAGAGTGCACATCAAGAGAGAGACAAGGTTCAACTGTCAGCCCTTCACAAAAAAACATTCACTGGCAAAACCTGTTGTTCCTCAGGTGTTGTAAAAGCTCCAGAAAGCCAGCCCCACACCTCTGTGCAGAATGTCCCTACTCAGCTTTGCCTTGGTGTTTCTTTCTGAAGGATCTGAAGGATTTCCCCCAGAAAACAACTCTAAATTCTTTCTGGAATTCTGGAACAGGTCAGACCTTCCCTCTCTGTATAAGGATGCCAAGGAACACTCCCCTTCATAGCCCTGAGGCTCCAACTGGCAGGCTGGATACATACTCATTCTTGATAAAGGCATATTTGTTGATAGTTTCAATCACATCTTTGAAGAGGATTTTGGAAGTCAAGGTGTATCCATGGTGGACAATTGGCTCCCCGTCCGGCCCATCCCAGCAGTCAACTGTAGGACAGAAACAATGACACCCATCAGACCAGGGACACCATCTGAGGAGGAACCTGAGACCCTGAGATCCCCTTCAGCAGCCCAGCCAGCCATGTCCCCCAAAGCAGGGCACAGGTTCATTCCCATTCTTCCTCTCCCTCCTCACTATGCTGAACATCCTTCCTGGGAAGGAACTTCCTGGCCTTGACTTCTGCTAGGACCAGATGACTGTTCCCACTGTTTGAGAAAGCCCCAAGCAAAGAAACTCTTTAAGCAGCTGCTGAGTTTATGACAGGGAGAAAGATGACACAGCAGAGCATTTCTGAATCTGAAAAGGAAAGCAGAGTCTCTCAGCCAAGCTGCTCACACCACAGGCCAAACCAAGACCTGGTCATCTCTTTATATTTTGTCTGTCTTTATATTTGTCTATAATCATATTTCCATGAAATGTTTTTGTCCTCTGAAGCACCCAATGGCACATTCACAATCCAACCTGAGCAAACCATATTTGTCTTCTGAAAAACTGTGAAAACACTTTGATGGTCGGAACATTAAAGATGATTATGAAACAGGAAATGTCTCAGAAAGACAGCACAAGCATCAGAAGGGATTCCAGGAAAAGGCTTCCTGGTCACTGCAGAGACTCACTTTCACAGAACACTTCCCTTAGCAGAAACACCCACTTTCCTTGCAGGTGTG
The DNA here is from genome assembly GCA_025920805.1 of Petroica traversi. Lineage (NCBI taxonomy): Eukaryota > Metazoa > Chordata > Aves > Passeriformes > Petroicidae > Petroica > Petroica traversi. The sequence goes on along the minus strand of JAHLSL010000244.1, from coordinate 630,183 downwards.
GCAGGAACTCTGTGTATTTGCCAGCCTGGTGTCACACACTTGGCCAGGCAGGACAAGCCCCAGTGCACTCTGCTCAATGTCAGCATCCTCTCTATAACAAGAGGTTTACAATTTTTTTCTCTCACTATCAACACCACCACTCCTCAAATGTCTGTCTGATTTCCATGCTCAAGAAAATTTGTCCATTCTATCACAACATTTTGTTGTTCTTTCTGTAGGGAAGCCACCATTTCCCCAGGCTTTTTCTTCTCCCCAATTACCATGTCTTCTGCAGAAGTCACAAATCTTTCTTCAGAGAGGAGAAACAAGACTACAGAGCCCGCTGAGAGCTCCTGTTTGTTCTTTACCTTCCACACAGCGACAGCCAGACTGTAGCACCCATGCATACATGTCCACCCTGGACTGGGACATCAGCTGATCTCCCATGAGGTAGGTGTTGTGTGAAGAGGTAATGAAATAGTGACTCAGAGGGTAGCTCATGTCCTGGTTCACTTGGTAATGTTCTGGGTTGAAAATGTCCCCTGATGGGCTCCGCATGTAATTGGTGAAACCTGCCAACAAACAACGCTATAAATAATACAGTTTCATCCTTTCACTATAAATAATACAGCTGTAACCTTCCTAAAACCAGCCTAAAATGCATGCCTAAGTTGAATAACACATTTAAGACAAAGAAATAGCACCACCACACCCCAATTGTCACCGTCACCAAGTGCAATTACTGCTTTTCAAGAAATTTCTAGTTGTACATTTTCGTGCTCTGCCTTTCCTGAGAAAAAGAAGTCTATTTAATCCAAACCTTTTAGGCTTATAATTTGTGTCAAAAGATTCTGCTGGGACCTTAGGTCACATGGCATATAAAAGCCTCCAGAGATCTGCAGTCATATCCTGGTGTTTCTCCTCAGTGAAATGTTGTAAGATTTATGGTATTGGGCTGTCTAGAGACAGTTTTTGATGGCCCAACAGGAGAGACTCTCTTCTCCTCTTTCAGTATTTTTCCAGAAGAATGACAGCACACATTGGCTTGTGCAAGCTGCAGTCTCCAGTTTGGATATGACACCACAAACCTGCCTGTGGAGTGGGGAGCTCTGCAGTACTGCACTAATGTCACTTCAGAGACTGACATTCACTCCAGACTTGACACTGAAATATCAATTCAACGACGTATCTGTGAGGCTTTCAGTGATGGTACCAGAAGAATTTGTTTTCTGGAGCAGCGGGATGCTTGTAAATCCTGCAGACATCATCACCTGGGCCCTCTGTGTATTGCAATCATTACTCTTGTTCAGAAGCAAAGTTTTAGCAAGTTATGATTTCATGTTTGTGTGAAATCGCAGCTCTCAGACCTCCAGCAGATGTTTATGCACATATCATAGACACTTTCACAATTCAGACTGACATGAAACACTGTAGCTTGCACTTCAAATCTCCCCCAAATGTTTTTCTTTCACCAAGAAAATACTCAGATTCCCATTCACACCATGGCTTTGTTGACAGTGATGATGCCTTTGGTCAATAGGTTTCTGCTTTGAGACTTCTAATTCTTCTGACATTTCACTCATTCCATAAATAAAACAGTGCCTGTGTAAAAATCCTGCCAAACTCCCAAAGGTCTTAACACGCTTTGACTGTGACAAGATAAAATGTCCCCTTTATGATGGTTCTTCTAGGCTGTACATTGTGTGTTGATGAAAGTTTTATTAAAGGAAAAGAGCTGATAAATACAAATAGCAGCCTGAGCTTTCTGAACAATACACTGGGACACAGTGCCAGGGAATTCAACTCAGCCCAGCTGAATACTGGAGTCTCTTGGAGCACATATCATGATCAATGAGCAAATCAGTGATACAGCCTGGGTGGAAACAAAAGATGAACCAAGGCAGAGCAGCCACCGTGGAAAATGGATGGAGCACAGAGTGTGTCAGCAAACACACAGCCAGCCACTCGTGGCAGGTTAATCAGTTCTTCCTGCAAACCAATCAGCTGCTGCAAGATTAATTCCACCCAGCACTGGGAGGGCAGCTGCTGCAACAACACCATTGTTTGCTTTAAGCTCTTCCTAAAAAATGATGTCACGATTGTTGTAATGAGTTCACACCAATTGGATTTATCTACAAGCAAGACACAGGAATGAAGGAAGGCCCTGTCAGCAGTGTGTCCCTCAGGACTCCAGCAAGGTGCACTGGCACGGTGTCACTTTGATCAGCAGACAAAGGTAAAGGTTTCTTTGCAAGCTGTGAATGAACCAGTGGTCACAGGCCACTCCAAGGTGCTCCATGACAAAAGCCAGCACAGCTTAGGACACAAGGCAGTGCAGAAACATGAATGGATACCAAAGGACAAAGAACACTACTGTTATTTCACTACTATTGAAGTGCAGCCAAGTGTGGGCAGGATGCTCCTCTCTTGGCTGGACCAACTTGAGGGATAAACAGGCAGCTTCAGCTTCCATGGCTGCTGCATTTCAGTGCCCAGGGCAACACTGGACTTTTTCTGGGAGACAGGAGACCAGGAGACATCTAAAGTCTCAACTCCACACAAAGATAAGAGAGGAATAATTCTGTGTGTGTGTGCACACGTCTTCATGCACGATGAACACACAGACACAGATCTATGATTTTTAAGCAGATCTTCCTCCTTTGTCAGCACAGTCAAGCAGTGTGTCCCTGTCAGCTCCTCAGCCACCTCTGTTTGGATGTTACCAGAAATCTCCTGCATTAATTAAGCTCTAGATTAGGTCTGTTCTGTTCTGCTGCACTTCCAGCAAGCTGCTGGAGGGGTTAAGGTCACAAAGCTTTTTTCAATTGTCTTCAAAGGACCTCACCTTCTGCTTCACCCTGATCAGGAGATCTGTAGCAGGCACCAGCAGAAATGTCACCATGCTGGACTCTCTCTTATCCTAACCCATAAACTGTCTAATGTTTTCTCATTCATTCTGAGGCAAAGAAATTTTGTGGATTTTAAAAATAATTATTATTATTTTTTCTATGGAAACCTGCAATAGTTTGAAAAGCCTACTCTACTTTTTCAGGTATGAGGAAGGCAAAATAATAAACTTGCTTATTCATTATTTATGTGACTGCAACTGTCTGTAAAGACCAGAAAATAAAAAGAATGTCATCTGCTCTCTCACTGGCATTAGCATAAGCTTTAAAATAAATTGAAAATTTAGTCTAGAAGTAGAACAGACCTTGACCCATCCTAAACAACCACCTGACAGACTGTACCAGAAACTACCCACTTCTTCCTGCAGGAAACCAAACAACTTCTGTTCTGCCACTTTTCGGGATGACAACACACCCACAGAAATGGACAAGACTGATTTTCTAGGGGTCCAAGAACTTTTGCATAGAACCTAATTCTGAGGAGTGTACTCTCTTCTTGGAGACAATAAGATCTGGCTGAAGATTTACTATTTAGGGGAAAGGACATTCAGTCAGCCCCCAGAATAACAGCTACCAGCCTGGTGGTACAGCATTGATATATTTAGAGAAAAGGCTTCAGCAGCAAAGGTCAGGAAGGCAGGACCATTTTCATCTATCATCCCACTCAGACATTTACTCTGGATCACATCACTCCTCTTATTAAGACTGAAATTATTTCCTGCAGGAATGATGCAATTAAATTCAACAGTATTTCCCAAAAGCACAAATAAAGACACTTGCAGCTGACTTTCAGTGACTGCTGCTTCATCATGATATGTATCTTTCAAAGCTCCTCCAAAGAGATCTGATTTCCCTTTAGGTTTCTCAGCAAGTGGCAGATACTTTTTTTAAAAAGCATAAAGACTGGAAACATACTCTATACAGCATGACAAAATTCTACAGCTATATATTCTGCAAGCAGCAGCAATATTCTCCTGAGCACTGAGACAGTTCCCTTTTCCCCACAAAAGCTGCAGCAGCCAGCTTACCATCAATTCCCAGGGCTCCCTCCTTCTTGTTCTCCGGGCATGGCTCAAACTTGCTGATGATTTCCAGGCAATGTTCTTTAGTCACATTTGTCATCTGTAAAAGCAGCAAAAATGCAGTGTTAACTATTAATCACAGCTTCTCTGAGCTCTTTCCTCTGTCTCCAGTCCAACAACTGGGCAGATTATCCATAGTGGGACTCAGGATTTCCAGTTCCCCCATGAGATTCTCACTCCTGTCAATCAGTGTCAGCTCAGATCAGAAGGGGAGCGCTCTGTGAAAAGTTTCTGTGCTATTGGCAGCTGCCTGATGACAGAGTTCTGCTTTGTAGGTCAGATCTGTTGTTAGGCACCACAGAGCATCCAAACAGAACGAGCTTTGTCACAAACCAATGGGATTTCTTCTCTTGTAGGATTAGGGGATTAGTTTGCATTATCAAAGGGTTTTTTACTTTAAAATAAAACAAGAAAATGGCTCATCTTTATGCAGCAGACAGAAAAATCTGTTAGCAGGGAAACAGAGAATCGGGACATAATGTTCTCAGGAAATCTGCTAATTTCAAGGTTGCTTTGCATTCTCAACTGAAAAAGAAAATAGTACAAAGGGAAATATATGTCTGTAAATGTTGTCATTTATGAATCAGGGCTGTTAATGTTGAGCTGTAACTTTTTTTACATAGTGCAATGTTTTAGTAACTTAATTTTAACGCAATTAAGACTGTTGCTATTAACTGTTGATGTATTCTCTATTATCCTGATATTATTTAACATTCCTGTCCTGAGTGGTCCAGCAAATCCTTTCTGTTAGCTGCTGTACAGGGCATGAAAACACAGCCCTCATCATCAGAGTGCAATAAAGTGACCATCAATTTGGCAACACAGAATCTGCCTGGGGGAAAATGAAACCACCAGCACATCTACTACAAGATCAATGCCTTTTCTGGCGGTAATTTAAAATCTAATAAATAAAAGTAAAAGAAGAAGAAAAAACCTCTAACTCTGGATTTGAGCATCGATGATAGGATTGCTGGGTTCAAAAGATAAAGCTCTGAAACTCCAGGTTTTCCTGGAATGGAGCAAATATGTTTTTCCTGCCCATGTATGAGAAAACATGGGAGAGAAGCCCCCCAAGCAGGATTTGGCCATGTCAGTAATTAGCTGAGCTGATTTATGTCTTGTGGTGAGTATTCATTTTCCTCTCACCATCTGGAGGATCAATTGACCAATGACATGGAAACACACCCCACTTATCTAGGAAGATAACTGCCAGAGAAGTGGCTTTTTTATTCATTCATTTCATGGACAATGACTGCAACTCATGGACATTTATGACTTACAGGCATGAAACTTCAGAGGAGACCATGAGAGGAAAAGGGCAAAGATAAGTCAAAGGATTTGTTCCTGCAGCACTGGGGTTAAAGCACTCAGAGACAATTTCTTAGGCATTACAATGTGTTTTAAAAACTCTCCTATCCATTAATCATCCTCTCAACTGCTCTTTGAAAGATAATCTTCCAGTTTACACACTGAAATAGTGTGACAAAGTAATTCAGAGTTTCATCATGGGCTGTGCACTAGATCAGAAGCAGAGCCAGGAACACCAGCTTTGCTCCAAGGCACTGAATCTGGGAACAGACAGATACTAATGGGATTGGTCAAGGGGAACACATGAAAAAAGAAAGCAATTCTAGAGTTTATATTTAGGGGCACACCAATAGATCCTACAGGGGAAAAAAAAAGGCAGTGAGAGCAAGAAGATACAAGAAATAGTCCTGCCAGCCTACAGATGAAAATCAAGAGCCATCTGTCTGTTTTTCACATGCACAGCATCAAAATCCCCACCCCTTTTAAAAAGGGAATTAATTCCCAAAGCCAGGCAGGAAAGCATGCAGCTGGAATTCTGCTCCTGGCTTGGGCCTACCTTCTGTTCAGTCTCCAGGAAGCGTTTCAGGTCATCTGTGTCCAGGTAGTCCTTGTGGTTGCTGTAGGTGAGCATCAGCAGGTACAGATCGCGCCGCGTCGACATCATCTTGTAGAAGGCACAGAACTCCTCAAAGTCCAGCATGCCCTGGTTCTCATCTGTGTCAGCCTCCTGCAGCACACAGCAATGAGACAGTCAGGAACCCAACTGCCTGCAGCAGTTTTAAATAAACAAATCCCTGCATAAGAGTGAAGCACTGGAATTAAATGCAGGTTGGAGCTGCCTGGCGTGGCTGCTAGAACAGACTGATCTACCAGCCTGGTCACAGGAATCCTCTGCACAGCTTTGAGCCTCTCCCATGGATACATCAGTGCGGGAGCCAAAAAACTACTTGGAAGGTTTTAATTGTTCCACAGGGAACCCTGTCTGGCAGAATGACCCACCCTTATCTTCTTCAGAAGATCACTGGAACCCAAGTCATCTTGAAATTAATTTAAATCCAGGATTTGAGAGGATATCTGTTAAATCCATGGCCATAAACTAATAACATTTGGGAGAATACTAATTTTGCGAGTAAAGAAAGAATCTCCAGGGATTTCACATAAAGGCTTGCTGGTCCCTGCAGGGACTTTGTGATAACAAAAGCTACACATCTCCGTTGTAGCTCACTAAACTGGGCCAAGGTCAGCAGAATGCAATGTCAAACAAACAGCTCTTAGCACTGTGAAAATCTGACAGATACAGAAGTTTGCATGCTGGGTATTTTATCAGTACCAGCTATCATAGGATATTGGATACTGTATTAGATACTATTTGTTAGAGGAGGAAACGTGGCTGAGTTTCTGATCAAAAAAGTACAACAAAAGAGCCGTCTCAGTACTGTGTGTTTTCATGTTATGTAACACCAGAAGGTACCTGGTGTGTTGCCTTTTTCAGTGCATAACAATTTATCTGTGACGTGTTTCTGGAGCTCTTTTCAATTTACCAAATGGACTGTGTAGTATCTCTCAGTAGAGTGGAAACAAACCAGCTGCTGATGTATTTGCAATCTCTTCTGTTGGGTTTTGTGTTAAATCCTTGCTTTTCCAGGGAAAAAAAAAATTCTTACCTTAAACATTTGCTTGACTTTCTGGCGGGGTAGGTTCACATTCAGTTTGTGCATGAGCTGGAGCACTTCGCTAATACTCAGACTGCCATCCCCATTTTTATCTGCCTCATCAAATGTCTGCTTCAACCACATTGAACAGGAGTTAAGGAACAGCAGGGAATATTGAAAGATATTACTGAACATCATGGATATATAATTTTCTTCACATTAGGAAACACTGCAAATGAGACTGGGACTGAAAGTTCAAGCTAATATCTAACTGCACTCATGTTAGTTTGGTGATAATTTCCAGACTTGCTGTGCTCAACATGCCACATGTGCTCTGTGCCTATTTGACAGCATAGAAGAAAAACTGAGTGAATCTCAGTGTTACATCACCATATTAAATGGATGGTTTTACACTGGGAGTAAGAGATTGAAGAATATACCTGTGTGTTTTTCAGTCCACTGCAGTCATTCATCTCCAAATCTTGCCCAGAACAATCCTCTTCAGGAACTCCTCTGTCCCTGGAAACAGGGAATACAATGGGAACTGCTTTGAAGCTCTGAGCTTAGTGCTTACTGTAGCAAAGCAAATAGTGTAAGGAATCCTGAGCTCATCCATAGCTCTCCTCTGCTGGGAAGCCCTGCCAGGCAGCACAGGAAGGATATTGGTCTCTGGTCCTCTGGCGCTTGGAGAGGCTGTCCTCGTCACTGATTCCTGCCATCAGGTACTTCAGCCCTGTGATCCAGGTCCGTGCTTCCTCGGCACTGGAGGACACCAGGTCCAGGGATTCCATGTGGTCCCCATAGTAGATGCTGAAGCAGCAGTTGGGGTCAAAGCTGCCATCAGCGTAGCGTTGGAAGATCTCCGACTGCTTCCCCTCACACACCTCCTGGATGGAGTCGATAGAAACTGCAGTGACAGAAGCCAGCAGCTCATTAATGGCTGTGTGCATGCCCTGGGCTGGGCAGCTCATTCATCCCGCAGAGAATTCCCAGAGAGGGCGAGCCCAAACCTCCCACTGCAAGGCCCCATTCACAGGGGTGCTGCCTCCAACTCATTTACAACACCCTACAGCCCTGCAATCTGCACAGCCAACAGCAGCAACTTCAGCTTCATAAATTATCCAGCATAAAATCATTTGCTGCCCTTTAACATCAAGTGCAACACCTGACATTGAGCCAGACCCTTCATTCTCATGAGGACAAGGCCCCAGGAGGGGTCAGAGGGGAGGTTCTGTGGCTGACACTCACTTTTGGCTTTCTCATTCTTCCGAGAGGGTCTCCAGCGAATGCACGACCTGTGGTCATCCAAGTAATAGAAACGGACCAGCCCCTTGGAACCACCACGGAGTTTGATCATCTGGGTTCCCGTTTGCATGGAGCTCATACATCTTTCCACTGAGGAGAGGAATGAAGTGAGAGCAGTGAGTCAGATTGCTGCCTTCGGAATCGCCTTTACAGGGAAGAAAACACAACGAGCAAGTGCCAAATGAACACTTCAATCAAAGGACCAGGTGTCCTGTAGTGTCTGATATAAGAGGTCAGACCTTATGACTAAAAAGTCAGGAAGATTCTTGGTGATGTGATCTCACCTGTAAATGTGAAAGTTTTCATTCCCTTATTAATTTATATGAAATGTACATATGTTAGAAACAGCACAAGGTATGCACCTTCCTCAAGACCATCTCAAATCTGAGCTCCTACAACGTGTAAACCTGGTGCTGGACACAGGATGAAATTTCACCTGGAAACTGGAGTCCTTGGCCAGCAAGGTCCCATTGCTTCTATGGATTAACTCACTGATCCTATAGATTTGTTTAGCAAGAACCTCCCAGATTTTTCATCTTCCAAATCCCCCAAACCCACATTTTCCTACCAGGAGGCTGCTCACCTGTGTTGTACTTTGCCTCTGGGCCTCAGGACCTGTTCCACTGCTGTGGTTTGGCAGATTCCCAGACAGTGCAGGCAGCGGCCTTAAAAGCCACGAGTGCTGGAAGAGGCTCCCTCCAAGGGTCTGCTCTGCCTCTGCAGGGATCCTGCCTCTTCCTGGGGAGCTGCTGCCACACCTGGGCTCTGGCCTTGGAAGCCCCTGGGAGCCAGGCTAGGGCCTTCTCCAGCTGCTGCAAGGACCAAGCTCAACAACTTCAACCCAACTGTGAGCGGCTGGCTCAGGCCCAGGAATAAATGCAGACTCACATTTTCTGCCAAGTCTCCCATTTATTTCCCATGATGACAGAGCAGAGCCTGTGACCTGATTTTCCTCTGACTTTCTGCCTGATCTGTTTAAGTAAAATTAAAACTATTACCATGTTCAACACTTCTTTTTTTTTTTTTTTTCAGACCTAGAGATGAGAGGAGAAAATTACTACTGAGATTCTGGGTTGAAGAATGAAAATGCATATACATGCAATATACACTCTAGTTAAGAAATAAATGCAAGGAGAGTATGAGGTCATCTCTCTTTTATCAATCTTCTAAAATCAAGATTAGAGATGAAACATTTTCCAAATAAAAACACTGATTCCGTGTATTCCAAAATGCAACAACACCAACACAGCCCTTTGGGATGATTCAAGTCTACCTCTCAGGCTAAAGCAAAAGCAAGATAAGTAAAAAGAAATGGGAAAAAGCTTTGATGTCCCTGTGCTTTATACCTCATGTTCAGAAAAAGTCAATTAATTTACTCCGGAAAAGGTTCAGCAAAATAGATTCATTTGAAAGCAGAGTGCTATAGTACAAGAAAATTTTAATTGAAAGGCACAATTCTGTAGAGTTCATTGTCCATGTTAATAAAATATTAATGGAGAGAAGGTATGGAATTGAGAACAAGATAATCCCTCGTGTAACATTTTACTTCTTAAAGCTGGACCCTTGGCTTCAGTCAAAGATGCCTTTAGGGAAAATCAATATTCAGCAGGTAGCAGCCATGAAGGCAAGTGCTGTGCCAGCAACATCACTGGAATGCACTGCAATGTCAGATCCAAACTCAGCCCAACCCTCTCCCAGATACTCAATCTTTTCAACATCTGCTTTCATTCCAATTCAGAAGATAAATATTTCTCAGATTTACTGAGATAATAGTTATGGGAAGATTGAACTTATTTAAATTTCACAAGGTTTTAAAAAAAAAATTCGGTCAAAATAGCTAATAAAAGAATTTCTCTTAACACTAATCACACACACTTCAAGTCACATTAAATTTTCACCTTCCTCTTTTGGACTTATAGCAATAAGCAATCTTTTTTGAGGAAATGAGAAGAGTAAAAATGGGAGAAGTATCAGAGATCACACCTGTTACAAAGCAGAACATAATGAAGAAACACCAAAATAAAAGGACACTTTCTGCAACATACATTTACTTTGATTTTGCGTGAAGTCGGAATACATTCCCTGCTGTTAAAATTTTAATAAGCACCCTTGGATTGCTTTTTCAATGCAGCTGTTTATTTTGGTGCAGGATTTCTCACCCAAAGCTCACCCTGAGCACCTCACAGCCGCCTGCTGCAGTTACAGCTCCTCTGGATAGAGCTTGTGTGATCCGCCATCAGCCCCAATTTTCAGTGTCTGTTGTCATCTTTTTGGGGTTGGTGACACAGGGAAAGGAGGGCACAAGAAATCTCTCCCTTTCTGTGTCAGAGCTGCAGCTTTTCCCAATGCAATGGCAAGGAAAATCCAAAGGGAATGCAGAGGTGTTTGCTGGGGGCAGCCAGGCAAGGGCCAGGGGATGCAGCAGGGACACCTCCACACCTGTGCCCGTGTGTGGCACCTTCCCCTGAGGGACTGGAACTCTAGAGCACTACAGAGACTGGAAGAATAAGAAAAAAGAAATCCTAGTGGTACTTATATCAAACAGAAAATGGTACAGGTTTTCTGTGAAGTCTTTCACAGCATGTAAGTGAAAAGGGCACACTGCTGAGAAGTAGAACTGCTTCTCCTTGCCATTGTTCACATTCCTTCTTTAAGGATTCATTTCTATACTTCAAATAAAAATCCTCCAGTCTTGCAATGAATCAAGTTTCTGAAGAAATGGCTCTTAACTATCTTCAATTAAGGCTGAATTACAGCTTTTCTGTTTTGCACTTCATTAGTTAGTTTTTTTCAGAATTCAGCTTATGCTCAGCTCTCTTCTGATCTAATGATTTGCCTCAATTTGCATCTGGACAAAAAAATCGTGGAGAGAAGATGGATCTCTGTACTGCAGCACAAAGCACTGTCAGAGCAGAGCAGGGAATAGAAACGTGGAACACCCAGTTCCACACTGGACTGATGCAGCAAAAAGACTCACAGTCATTTTTCATGCTTCTTAATAACATTGATATTTACTATATACACTGTTAAAGGAACAATAAATAGCAAATTACACAAACCATAAACCTTACAATTTGTCCTGAAACAAGGGGGAAAAAAAGAGACCAATTTCATGCCTATTGTTAGAAAGATGTTCTAGTGTCTGCAAATTAATTATTTATGGTTCAGTAGCATTATTGTCTTTTGGGAGTCTCTGAGTTTGATGTAAATGTGTGAAGGAGTGGGAGTATTTTAGCATGTGGGGATGAAAAGAAGTCAGGAGATTGAGTCATTGAGTATTTTTGTACATGGACCAGCTTTGTCAAAAGATTCACGTCCCAGGGTTCAAGGCAGCCCCAGGTTGTGTCACACACCTTTGGCCCAGCCAGGCTTATGGACAGCGAGCAGGGAGCACCAAACCCCTCTGCTGAGTTCTGCCCCATGAGCAGCTCCTGGAGGGACCAGCCCTCATTGTGTGCCTCACAACAACCACCCTCCTAAACAACATCAGGAGAGGAAAACAGATTGCAGCAGCTTATTTCTCTCCAGGGCCTCCAGAAGATGTTTGTGAGCCCAGAGAAACCCCCAGCACACGTGCACCAGAAGGGCAAGTTGTTGCCTTAAAATATCACCAAACCAAAACAGCTTTCCCACACACAAACAGAGGACTCCCACACTTGTCACACATTCAGCACTGCCAAGCCATTGAAGACATAATGACTGCCCCATTTTTAAAGTCTCACTGGAAATGGTTTTGCATCTATAAATGGCTCATCAATACATAAACCAAAGAGCCGACTGGCTCCAACTATTCCTGCCAGCAATATCACTTTATTTCTAGACAGGAGGCATAAAACATTTTTTAAAATCAATATATCAATAAAATGATATAAAATATGTAATATATCCAAATAAATAATATATCCAGCAGGGTGTGTTGGGAATGCTATCCAACTGAACAGTCCAGATGATATTTTGCCAATCCTGCCTATGAACTGTCTGTGGTGTTCATGGCCCAGGTACACCAGGCTGACTCACATCACTACACTGGATCCAGTTAAAAACCAGATCCCATCCTAACTCATTAATCTTCATTTGCTTCATTTTGCATCCCTCCAGCCTTGTAAGCAGGTCCCTCTCATCTTTTAAACCAACCATCTTATTCCTAGCACAGCTTTATCCCCCTTGCTGGCTCTCAGTAGCCCAAGCTTCACTGAAGTCCAGGACTCTCTACAGTTTTGCTCACTGGACAAAAAAAAAAATCTGAAAGTGTCTTTGGAAACGAAAATTTCTGTACAATTCTACCAGCAATGGTTGAGACAATGTGTACAAGAGATAATGGAAAACTGAATCCATCTTTAAAGCATGCAACCCCTAATAAATGAGGTATTAATGGGAGACGAGATGCTCTTAATCCTCTGGAAATTAGGGGGCTTGATTTGAGCTCAGGCTGTCAGCTCTCCATCCCTCCATCAGCCACCTGCATCCAGGGAAATGCAGAAGCAGAATTAGATGGTGTTTCTTGACCTCTGCAAAAATTCCCCATACTTTCTAAGTTATCTATGTGTGCAACTTCCTTGTTAAAAGAAAATCTTTGATTGATGAAGCTGACAGACAAATAGGACAAAAAAGTGCTCCAAGGGAATGGGTGGTTCTGGTCAAGGCTGCAGATTTCCTCACTGGCCATGCAGAAGTGGCCCAAGAAGATTGTTATTAAAGTGATTTTACTAGAACAACTGTTTTCTCTGGCCATCTATAATTAGGTTTGTTGGGGTTTTTACCTATTTAAATGAAAGACTGCTGTGAGCACCCAAAGGGGATCCTTCTCACAGAGCCAGTGAAGCTTGAGAGTTTTGTATATCATTATTCAGAAAACAACCTCCCAACAGTTCAGTGACCTAGTGTGGATAAATATAGCAGAGATACTTCCAAATGTTCATTTTTAAGTCTAAACAACAAGTATTGCATAAAAAATTAAAGAGTTAAAGGGTGTACAAATGGCAGAGAGCAAACCTGTCTTGCTGTGGGTAAGGAGAAGGAGACAAGAGTCTATGCCAATTGAATATTTGAAAAGGTCAGCATGTGTCAAAATGTACAACTTTGCTCCAGCTTGTCCTGAAGAAATAAATCAATCATGAAATTATAAGTGAGGGCTTGCTGAAGACAGAAAGGACTGCACTACCAAGCAAGCAACATAACATCAGATGAGGGCTGCTCAAGCCCTTCCTCTTCTGCTCCCCACACTGCTGCTACACAAAGGTGACACTAAATATGATTTCAACAGGAAAGATTTAAAGATGTCACCATTTCATTCAATACAGGGACTCTGCATCTTACCAAACTGGCCGATTTTCCATTTCGGAGAAGCGACGATGCTGCCACCAACCCAGAAAAAGTCTTCAGCCAGACGGGCCACTGAGAACTTATTTTGAAGTAAGGGAGATTTTGAGATATCCATATCTGAGCTGGACTGAAAACAAGCACTGATGGCCTTAGGAGGTATCAAGATTCTGTAGTACACATTTTCCATTTAACAGCATAAAAATATTATCAGGAAAAAAACCAACAAAATAACCGGTGATTTCCAAATCCAGTGGTATTTTTTAGGTTGTTTCAGAACAGTTTCTCAGCAAATGTAGGCCTCCTTCACAATCCAGATTTAGAACATTAAGATCCCAATAAAATCCTTTTTATTCTGATATACCTATGTGAGTACTTTGGAGGATTGGGTGGGCTTCAGTTCAAGATTTTAAAGAAGACACATGATGGACCATGAGGCAATTTGGCATGTGGATGAATCCATTTCTGGACAGCAAGGCCTCCTGATGATATCCTTCTCCTCCTGCTGATTCTCTTTTTCCTTTGGTACTTTCCCAACTGCTCGGCATCATCAAGACATCACAGCAATTTATAGTTGTTGGCTCATCCACCACTTCCTCCTCCGACAGCGATTCCCACAAAGAGAAAACCCTTTCCTTTCTTTGATTACCAAGAGATTTGCAGGTTCTGCTCTTTCCAGGGTTCTACCTGCTCTTCAAAACCAACCACCAACATCCCCTGCAGTAAATAATGCACAGGCAGCAGCACAATCCATTCCCCTCTCTGCCCTCCTGAGCCACTCTTGCCTTTCACTGGGGATCTCCCCAGGTGCATAAGCTCTTCAGTCTTTTTCCTGGGCTGGAAAAAAAAAGAACAATCACATTTTCTTCTCATAGAACTCTTCAAAATATCATTGTACCAATCTTCCTCTTTTCTCCAATGGTTCTCCTCACTTTTTCAATGGGCATTCCTGGTAAGAGAAGGAACATTTCTCCCTAGGCAGCAAAAACTAGATACGATGGAAACACAGCAACACATGTTTGCTTCAAATCCTAAATCCATCATACGACTAATCCTAAAGCCGTGCTCCTGCCCTATCCAGTCAAGGGATTTAGGTGACATGTTACAGCTGGGGAAAAAAAAAAAAAAAAAGGTTTCATAAAAGTGCTTTCTTCTTCTTCTTCTTCTTCTCCTCCTCCTCCTTCTTCTGCTTTTCTTCTTCTCCTCCTTCTTCTGCTTCTCTTCTCCTTCTTCTTCATCTTCTTCTCATCCTTCTCCTTCTTCCCCAGTATCTTTCCATCTCACAACCTTTTTAGGGATGTCTTTGCAGGCTGACACACTTGTAGAAGATCTTGCTTAAGGCACAGCCAGGCAGCTCCTGTGCACAGAACTGCTGTAACACAACCAGGAGCACTGAGGGGGCTCCAAGACTGACAGATAAAAGCAGGTGAGGATTAATTTTTAAAAAGCACTAAGTCACTACCTCATTCCATTTGAAATGCACCCACTGAACTCCAAGTACAGAAATCTGTCATTTTGGTTATCACAACCACTTAAGCTACATTAAGTTTTAAGTACAATAGACAATCTCTCTTGCCTCTGTGATCTATACAAGGAGCCTCATATACTTCTGCCCTGATGAGCTAAACACAAATTGCCCGTTTAAAAACACATTTATTAAGTGCTTCCTACTCTTCCTTTCACAGTTTGAAAAAAGCCTTGGAGTAGTTAATTCTGGAGATGATTCATTCTCAATTACAAGTTGTTTATTTCACCACCTATGCCCAGAGTTCTTATACTGGGCTTGACTCAGAGTTTAACCACAGATTAATTCCAAACTAGAACCAAACTGGGTCTGCACCACGGGTGGCAGTGATGCTATGTACACTCTTGCCACTATTTATTCAAACATTTCAACCTCAGCCTTCCACTCTCCTAAGGCATCTTTCAAGAGCAATTTAGTGAGATGACTGCAAACTGTCATCAGGGGAAGAGCAACTTCTCCTGTAAAATGCTCAGAAGGATTATATGCATCCCACAGAAAACTCTGCCCTGAAGGGAAGAACAAAGGAAGTTCTGTTCTAAAGATCCTAATCTTTCAGGTGAAGCCTGGCCCAGGTTGAGATCTGGGACCTGTGAGCTTCATTGCCTCCTCTATCACCTGCTTCTCTGAATTTCTTAAATAAACACATAAACATCTTTGTGTAATGTCCATGCTAGAGAAATAATGCCTTGAATGGGGAGAATGTCACTGTTATACCTCACAGGGAAGGAGAGAGAACTAAACTTTGAGGCTCTAAATTACAAGGAGACAGAGTTAAGGTAAACTTCTGCATAAACCAAAAATATTGCAGCCGTTTAGCTCCTTTTTTCCCCTCTTGCAGTACTAATCAGGATTCCTTGCAGCTTTCCAGGCTGTACATACAACAAAATCAGTGGCTGGCACAGAATGCTAAAGGAACTCCCTTCAAAATTCAAATATCAATTCTGCCAGGACACCCTAGAGTCTGCATTAACCATTTATGTGATATCAACCTGGGGACAAGGGGAAGGGAGGAGAAGAGTGAAATGTAACTCCCATTGCAGCATTGCTCAAGATATTGGTTTCCAGGTTCAGAATTAGAATTCTGTGCAAGCAGGGCTCCAAATGTAGATTTGATTTTATTTGAGTAGAGAGAAATGCCAATGATTTATAGAACTGGAAAACAACTATTACAATATTCAAGTTAAAGTTAGATTTTTAATCCTAAGAACACCTGGAGAAGGTTAATTTAAATCCTTTTAGTTGACACTATCCATCCACCCTTCAGGCCTCCTAAGAATTTCATCATGGAAACAAAGAAAAATAAAATCTTTCAGAAGGCTCCTCTGTTTATTATGCTGGATGTTGGATAACAGTGTGGAAAAGCAACAGAGAATAACGAAAGGTTAAACTGGACACAATCCCTCTCCCAACTCTTAAGCACACTGAGCTGAGGACTTAGGATCTAAGCCTACTGAAATGGGTTTCTATTCTTGCCTCACTTGACATCCTCAGAGAAATCTTGCTCACCTGACACAACACAGAGATTAAAGACTTCTTTCCACAGCACTTCAGGAACTTATTATTGTCTGAGTGTAACAAAGGCTTTTCATGCCACAAAATAGATTTAAAAACCAACAATGTCTGAGTCTCCAGGCTGGCCTGTGGCTTTGCTAAAAATGGAACTCGGAACACTTGAACAATTGCTGGAATGTCAAAGTCTTGCAAAGGAAGAAATTCACTTCATGAGTTCCAGAGGAGCCAGACTCCATCCTACAGAAAGAACATCTTGAGGAAGACACAGGAGCACAACACACATATGGCTTGGAAGATGGAGAAAAGGGAACAGGATGGAGATCCTCCTGAGACAAATGGGTTTATCATTAATGCAATCCTTCAGGATGGAGGATTCACTTGACTGCTGAGGGATGGAAAAGGTGTGAACAGTTATGTAATATAGAGGGAAACAGCTGCAGCCCTCGAAGTAGAAAACCCAAAATGAGAAATTTCAATATCCTGACTGGCAGAGATATTAAATGTTACAGTGTTGGCAGTGTGTTTGACCTGCAAATCCACCAGGATTAGACTGTGACTTCCCAGCCATGCACTCCCTTTACCTTTGCATGGACACACTACAGACCTAGTTCACCAGATTAACAAACTGACCTCGTCACAAGAGGCTGATTCTAAAACACTGGGCCATTCATGGGCAGCTATTAGAGATACACAGAAGAACTTCAATGCACGTATTCCCATTTCCCACTTCCCACCCAGGGAAATCTTACTCCTAATGGCTGCAGAATCAAAAGAAAACTATTGCAAACCAAAACCACAAGTCATTCAATACAAGGAGGAAACAGAAGATATCAGTGCCTTCTGGCACACCTCTCCCTCACTTACTTTTACCCTCCTCATTGCACTTTCAGTTCTAAATCCCAGTCAAAAAACCCTGTAAAAATCTGCAGAAATTCCATTTACAGCTACATCTTAGCTACCCCCAGCCCAAGATCTTCATGGGACTTAGTCATCCTGTTACTGCCTTCTGCAGCACTAAATGCAGAGATGTTTCTGAAAAACCAAAAGCAAATACATCTCACTGAATTGCATATCACTAAATATAAGTCAGGAATGCTCTGAATTATGGTAAAGGTTCAAAACACAGCATACATGGTCACAAACATAAGCAGCAGGAGATGACTGTACTTGATGAACCAAAGTCATGATGCTCATTCACTACTTCAAAACATGTGATTTATGTTTCTTCCCTTTCCTGCAGAAATGCTGCTTCCAAGAGGTCTAAAGCAGCATGAACTGGGCAGGCAGAGCAGCCAGCTCAGCTGCAGTTTCTCTGCTGCTGGAGGCATTTTCCTTTGTGTTTCCAATGCACTCTCTGCTTTTTCACAGCTGTGTCTGTATGTAACAGCTGCCCACATTTTTAGTGTGGGCTCTTCCAAAAGAAGAGGGATTTGGGGAGCTGGTGCTGATGGAGAAAAGACATTCACTGTTACATTTTCTATATTTGTCTTTCTACTAAAAACTTCTGTATTAGTTCTATTAGGAATTGGCTAAATCAATAGCTTTCAGATGGTTTTAGCTCAGAAAGGCCTGAGCACCTGCTGGGCCACAACCTTATCCCAACTGTGCATAAGCTGCCTTTTCCCTAATTCTAGCCCAGCTCCACCCTGCCGAGCTCTGCCATGGGCACGGGCAGAGCCTGCCCGACCATCTGGACAGCACCTCTAAGCACAGTAATCCCCCCCCCAGATTAACGCCGCACATCTTGCCCGGATCGAGTGGAATTCAGGTTATTCTGTAGCCTCTGTGTCTCACCCACCAGGCTTCCAAGTGTAATATTTGTGCTCAGAGCATATTCATCAAGTTATTTAGCTTGTCTGAACTGCACCTTCAGTGTCCACCCATTGACAAGGCACTGATGCCACTGGGAGAGGCTGTAACATCTCATGCTCCGGGTGCTCCTTTCCATGCTGGAATGCACATGGGCAAGCCCTGGGACAGCTGCTTTAGGCAACCACAACCATGAAAGTTCCCAGGGCTCCCCAAAACTCTTTAGAAAGTCATATTATTAAAATGAACCAGTTGTGAAATCCCTTAAATTACTTCATTCACTTGAAGGAATATTTGCGGAACGGGGACCCATTAGCAACAACAGCACTAATTTAATGACAATTACTCTGCCTCCTGCCATGATGTTTAGTTCTCTTGGGCTCATCTGGAAAAAAATGATGCAATTATTTTAATTAAGTGAGAACAGGCTTGTGATTTGAGCTGTTGAACTCTTTTCCTTGCAAAGCTGTCATAAACAAATTTTGTCAGTTGTAGAAAATGTCAGCATAAAATAAAGATTTTAAGAACATAAATGGTGCTCTAAGGTCACCTTGTCTCCCCATAAGAAAATGTCCCTACACACTTACTTGAAGTAAGATCATAAACCCTTTACATTTAAAGGTCTTTCAGTGCTTGACCATCTGTTCAGGGCCATGGGCCATAAAAATAGAGAGGGAGATTAAGGCAGGTTGGGAGGAATGCAATCCATCAATATGATTACTCCTTCTAGGAAAAGCCCTCCAAGAATCCGAGGCAAAATGGGCACAGGAATGAAAAACATTCAGAAAAGACACCTGATACTGAAATGCATCACCACAAAGTGATTTTAACTCACAAATTTTACCTCTGTATTTGGGATGAATTTTAATGTATCCTATCTGTAAAAATTCAGAACTCTTCTAGACCTTCCTTTTGCGCCATTTACATTTTGAAATATGTGACAGACTCCCTATTTCTTCAAATATAGACCAGTTTCATGAAAGATGGGAAAAAAAGTAGCTGCAATGGCTCTAGGAATAACTCAGTCTCTATCTTCATTCAGTGCTTTTCTCAGCTTCTGTGACATCCAAGACACAGCCTTATGAGGCTTTTCTTTAAATTTTCCTCTCAAAAACTTATCACTCAACAGAACCTGACACCTGTAAATCTCAGAAACCAATGGCAGGTCTTTCTGGAGGCTTGAAAGATGACCACAATTGTGGTTTCCCTTGAGCAGGAGCCACCTGCTGTAATCCCTGAGGAGAAGATTACCAGCAGA
This sequence comes from Petroica traversi, assembly GCA_025920805.1. Lineage (NCBI taxonomy): Eukaryota > Metazoa > Chordata > Aves > Passeriformes > Petroicidae > Petroica > Petroica traversi. Next base: position 610,528 of record JAHLSL010000244.1, on the reverse strand, counting down.
AAGCATCACAGAGAGTGCAGGGTGCTGAGCTGGAGCCCACAGCAAGAGCAGGGACTGCAGTCACAGAGCTGATTGCCCAATTTCATTTGGTCCTGGATTCAGTAGGGCTCAGGTAAATGTACAGGAAGTAAAGTAATTGTTCCTGGGCTCTTACAGGAAATGTGTTTCTATCTTTTGCTATGGCCTCCAATATCCACCTCAGTTTGAAACAAAGCATCCTGACAGATTCATTTCTCCCCAGGGCTTAGAGCCAGAAGATAAGCAGGCATTTGAAGGCTGATGAAAGTGTCAGCTTGCTGGCTGAACTGGGAAAATGGGCTTTCAGGAAAATATTTTACAGAGATCCACATTTAAAAGCAGTTCTGGACTTTGTTCAGTACTGGCAGGTCCACATTCACTACATGTCAGATCACATCATGCCAGAAAATTTAGTTGTTCTCTACCACATAATGTCTTTAGACCTGCAGAGGCCAATATTGATTATCCCTCTGTAATTCCCTGAAATGGGAAAGCTTTCCCATTTAGCTGGGCTCAATTCACATTCTCCACACAAATGATTGTCAGGGACAGAAGGGATATGAATCACAGGAATCTGCACGTATGGTACCAGTTAATTTGAAATTGTCCACTTAGCATTAACGTGACATTTTCTTTGCAATGTTTCCTTAATTTTTTCTTTTCTTTTAATCAAGCTGAAGATGAGACATCTGGAAACCATCTCTAATTGAGGGTTAGACCAGCAGAAACAACATCTTCAGTAAAAGGCAAAATCAGGAGCGATGCTGGAGAACCAGAAAACACCCGAGAACTGATCATCCCCAGTGAAAGGCATTGTGCAAATGCTGTTCCTGGGAGTCTGTAGCAGTTTGGAGGCTGAAAGTCTGCAGGCACATCTCAAGAGCTGTTCCGCTGGAAGATGTTTGCCAACTGTCATATTTTTGAAGGATTTTCCCAGACAAGATGCTTCTCTCAGGACATGGCCCATTCTTCTCCCAATAGCACTGACAGTATCAGTTGTTTCTTCAGTGAGAGCTGAACATTTCAGAAGTACTGGGAGCAAGGAATTTTTTGGATTATCCTTGATGACTCCTGAGCCTCTAGTCAGCCCTTACAAAAGGAAAGTGGCAAATCACTGGAACACCAAAGTCTTGAGAGCCTGGATGTTGGTGCCTCTCACTATGAATATTTGAATAGATCATCATATTAAGGCTTCTGCAGGCTTTCATACACTTGGGAATTACTGGCTTCAGTTGTATCATGAGCTGATTTTATACCTAAGTGAGAGGAGAATCCCCTTTCCTTTTAATGCTACAGATGACAACAAGAAAAAAGAACCTTCATGCAACCTTGTGCCCATCTCTTCAGCTCATGGAACCCCTGCCCATGGAACCTCTGCTCTTTTCAGTTACCCCATTTGTTGTCCAGGTGTTTCCACTCACTGGCTTAGAACGACACCATCTGGCAGAAACATCAAGCTGGTTTAATCACAAACACTGATTCAATCTCTGCCTCAGCAGTTTCTTACTGAAAGCAAGGAACAAACCTGAGGAACTGCTACCTGCAGGATCTCCAGGGAGATCCTCAGGTGAGAGTGCCTCTCTCTCATTCTTGTTTTCAGAAGTTGGAAGCTGAACCCAGTAGAAAGAAGCCAAAAGGACTTTGGGTGACACAATTCCTGTTTCATCACACCTTCCCTGAGGACCCTGAATGCTTAAAGTACAAATAGGTGCTCACTGGTGCATCAGGTTTCAGAGAACAATAACTGGATCAGGAATATGCTGGCTGTCCCATCACGACATTTTCAAAACCAAACTATTCTAGTTTTCAGTCCTGAAACACTTCTGCTAGAACATGCACTCATTAAAAGCATCTTAAGGCTCTCCACTGCCAGAGGGCAGGGTTAGATGGGATATTGGGAAGGAATTGTTCCCTGTGAGGGTGGAGAGGCCCTGGCACAATGTGTCCAGAGAAGCTGTGGCTGCCCCATCTCTTGGAAGGGTCCAAGGCCAGGTTGGACAGGGTTTGGACCACCCTGGGATAGGGGAAGGTGTCCCTGCCCATGTCAGGGGGTCGAAACAAGACCATATCTTAGGTCTCTTCCAACCCAAACTATTCCACAATTCTGTGACAAATGTACAACTTCAGCCACTTCAATCCGAAACCTGGGGATTTACAGGCTCTGAAGATTTAAGAAAACCACCTTCTTTCCTTGGAACAAGAACAGTTCTTGCAGATAGGAAACAGCTTCTCCCTATTTAGCACATTGTTCAATTAAAGCTTCCGTGCTCCCAAATCTCCAGCCTCTATGCCAGCAATATGGTACAGGTAAATAAACTCTTATGCCAAGTTTTAAAATATGCTCTTTTGCTTTTTAAATAAATATTGACAGTGCCCAAATGCATCTCAGCATCTCTGCTTCATTCTTAGCAAATCTCCAAGGAAATACTGGTTAACATTTGCCTGTTGTTGTGATGCCCACAGAGACTCTCTCATTACTTACCTGAATTGTTTACATACTTCTCAGATTCATTAAATCTGTTGCAGCCTATTATTCTTGGATTTGATATTAATTTCCTCAATAAATAAAACAATTTCCAAAAAGTTTATAAAATACAGAGAAAACAATTGCCATTTCTATGAACAATACAAGCTTTTCCAATGTGATGCTCTATGGACACCCTCTCCTTTTTTCAGTTACAGTTCTGCTCTAGAATGGGACCTTTTAAAGTCCCATTTTGCTGTAATTTTCACATCCACATCCTTCTTCAGTTTCTGGAACAGTATTTGCTGCAGTGATGAGTGATTGCACAGGTACAGCCACCCCTGTCTGAGTTACCTGTTGTTCCTTTCTCAGTGAATGGCACTGCTGGAGCTTATTTTTGGTATTTTAATAACAAAGACGCGACGAAGCCAAACCAGAGCTCACAGACACAAGGTTTGCTTCTGACACCAAAACACCAAATTAGAGCCAAGCATTTTTCCACTTCGGTAAAGTTTTCATCTAGAAATGTTTTTTTAGAAAAGAAGAGAGAACTTTTAAGGAGTGCTTCCTTCAAAGGGGATTGAGGAACAAGGCACTAAGCATTGATCAGTTGAAAACATGGTGTGAGGGACAACTGCTCTGCCTTTCCAAAGACACCCAGGTGTGAGACCAGTGACCAGAGCAGCTTTTCTGAGCACACAGAACCCAACACATCCTTCTTTACTTGTTGCATAACTCCTGTAAAACCACAAGCCTAACGGGCATGAAATACAGAATGCATCCAGACAAGCAACTGGGCATTTAAGTCAATTAAAATACATCACAGGGAAGGGTTTCTCTCTCCGGGCTTTTCCTGAGTAAATCAACGAGGAAATAAAGCTTTTAAAAATACAAACTGGGCTTTTGAGAATTGGTCTTGAACTCCTAGATTCCTTCAGCAGCCATCAGTACAGGAGGGATGAGCTCCAAGTTCAGCATGCAGGACACTGCAGCACAGTTTTCCCAGCTCAAGACACTTCCCTGACTTCACCCCTGGATTAATCCCGCCAGAGACAACTTCAACCCCAACTGATTCTGTGCACTCTTCTTGTTGGATGGGTGTAAAGAAACTACATCTAATGAGTAGCAAATCACCTGTTTTAAAATATTAAAACAATACAGCTGACTCACAACAGTACTGGAGTCTTTTCTCTCTTCTAATGTGGGTAGCAGAAGGTCTCTGGATAAAAATAGAAAGCCTTTCTTACGGTGACAGCAGCTAGTTAAGCGAGCAGAAAAGGAACATGAACATACCTGGTGCACTCCTTCGTTGCACACTTTATTGCAGGAAGGAGCAGCCATTAGAGATACATTTATTATTTAAGCTTTAGTGATAGTAGGAGGCAAAGGTACAGCAAAAGCTCCCTTAAGAATCTGCTGTATTTGTTTAAAGCATTTAAGTTTGAATAACAGAAAAGAAGTGTCCAAGGAAGCTTTGTAAACTACACTTTCCTCTACAGTAAAACTAATTTCCCCAGAAAGGTTAAAATAAACATTGTCCCCTTACCTTTTTCTGGGCTGAGGCATTTAATTGTGCTTGCATCATCCATATTCCAGTGAGAGATTCAAGTGAAAACACCAGAGGAAGCAGCAAAGACCATATGCACATCCCTGATCTTTCCAAAGACTCTTTTAAAGAATGAGGAAAAGAACATTGCCCGTTGGTCTTCACTGCAGCATCCGAGGGCTCCTAGGGATGCTGGCTGCCTGTGCTCTGAGCAGGCTCATCCTTTATTCCCTGTGCAGGAGTGCATCAGGAGCTGCTGGCAGGTAGAAACCAGCGCAGGAGCTCAATGAATGTTCCCAGCCTTTCCCTGCAACTCAAGTGTTCAGTCACCTGGGGTAACTGTTTATTAACTCTTTGCCTCCCTGCTCTCAGGCAGGACGTGGGGATGGCTTTTGCTTTGTTCCTTTGGAAGAGAACTGAAGGAAAAACTTGTGGATGTCAGGAAAGAAGCACAAAGGATAATTCACGTTGAATTCCTCTGGGATGTATTGCAGTAGGCACTAAACATCAGTGAGGTGCTATTTCATTTAAGAAGGAAAAAAACCTACCTCCTCTTTTTTATGTTAATGCCTCCCCTGTGTCCATTCATCATCCTACATATTGTTATGGGATCCTCCCAGACTTATTTAAGTTTAGAAAGCAAGTCTACAGCTACTGATAAAAATAGGCAAGCTGTTCTCTTTGGATTTCTAATTTCTTTTCTTGGCAAAGACGATGTATTTCCCACCTTTTAACTTGCAAGGGAATATTAATGCAGAATTAATGGGATATGGCTAGGAAACAATGTACATTATTATAGTCTGTGTCCCAAAGCACAGCGTACATGAAGACAGACACAGACCTTGGAGCTCAGTCTAAATCCTAGAGAAGAATTTCAGCGTCTTTGTATGAGGGTGCTGCCTAAAAATTCCTACCAGGAATAGTTCCTGCCCCTCCTACATGCCACTAAAATATACAGGATAAAACAATTTGTTCCTTTGAGGACTTGAAATCTAAATAAACAGGTATGATAGAGGATTGGGAAAAAGTTATTCTCCCCTCTAGGAAAGGAAAACTGATGCTGGGGGCAGGGTAAGCAGGATCACAGTATCCTGCCCAACACCCAGGGCATATCTGCCACGGAGCCCTGCAGGCAGCAGCCCCACAGCTTCATCAGGCAGTGCTGCTCTGGGTCCTCTCCCCACCCCACTGCAGGAACTGAAGCCAATCTGTTTGTGCTGTCTGACGTTGCCCTCTTGCCTTGTACCTCCTCATCCTGACCCACTTCAGCACATGAGGTGCTGTGTAATGGACACAGGGTCCCCTTTCTCCCACCCCACTCAGGCTCTCCAAACTGGGAATGCTGAGTCTCATTCATTGCTCCCAGCTGCTGCAGCTGGATTGATGCTGTTTTCGTTCTACATCATCTTTGCATTTTAGGTATCAGTCACCACTGCAGAAAGGTCAAGATCTTTGCAAGATCTGACACAGCCCTCTACAATTTTCATTAAGGCATGAATCCCATGGTCCTTGCCATCTGAAGATTGGCTTCAGGATTCGACTCAAGTTTTCTTTCAATAAAACATTATCCTATTTGCTTAGTGGTTTTCAGCACTAGCTGTGTCCCCTGAGGTCTCATCTCCTGAGCAACCCATCCAGGAGCACTTGAGGAGCACTTACTGCAGGAGCCTCTGGGGCCTCATGCATTTACACCACGTTACATTTGGGCAATTCCTCTTGCAGCCACTGTGCTTTAACACAAGCTTATCAGGGCGAACACTGAGGAGAATGGTCCAGGTTTATCCTAAGAGTAACTTCTCATTTCAGTTCTTATTTCCTGTAGGCAAGTGCATGTTATCGACAAATCTCTGTCTCATATCAGAAGGGAGAAGATGGGCAAGGGCTGAGGCCCAGAAAATGCCTGTCAGACAACTTCTCTGGGGAATCCCAGGGCAGGAAATCTTCACACTGCTGGGTAGGCTCAATTCACTGCTAGAGACAAACCTCCCTTTCAACACCACCTATTCCTCACAACCTGATCAAGAGACAGAGCAAATTAAAAGATAACAGCTAAGGCTCACCAACTTATTCACTAATTACCCCATCAAACTGAGCAAAGCTTGTTGCTTTACCAGGTTATGCTTTCTTTAGAAAGAGAAATATACTCCCATCTGAGACCATTAAAGATTCAAAATCAGTACCTAATTACTGTATGATATCAATTTTATGAAAGGAAATGTTTTGTTTCTCTGGGAGTTTTTTGCTGTGCAGTTAGAACAGGGTCACAGAACAAACGTCAGAGAAACATTTGAATGCCTTCACAACACATGCAAATTTTTTGAAATAAAGAGAACACAGACTGTGCTATCACAGAGACCAAAGCATTTTACATTAAAAGATTCTCTTATTCCAAGTAATGTCTAGTCTAAGCCAGGAAATTTCTCTGCACAAAGACAATCTGCTGACTCTTGAAATCAGTGACAAACTTTTATCTGGATTTTGTAGCCTCTGATTCACACCAGAAGTTCATTTGTGACTGGGAAAGGTCACCAGCACTCCAGTTTGGAGCAAACCTACACCGTTGTCAGTTCCATGTTTCACAAAGCATAGCATGCCCTAATTCCTTCATCCTCCATTCCCAGCTCTCCAGCTCTACCAACCAGAGCAGAAGAGTGACTTGCGGTGTGGTGCTGTCACATCACAAGGATTTAAGTTCTAAGAAGGGACTAAAAGGGGCCAGGAATTCTCTCAATTCCTACTTTCCAAGATGTGCAGAAGAAGCCCGGAGTGATGCTACCGAGCAGCTGAGCCTGGTTAGAAGAGCTGAGCCATGATGTGACAAAGATCTGCCCTTGCTGGGTGGCTGCACTGTCCATGCAGGATCCTGATCCATCCCAGACCTCTGCCACAGCCACAGCCCCATCCTGGCTGCCAGCTGGGAAAGGAACGGGGCACTTCCAGAGAAACAGCACAAACCACCCAAGCTTCAGCTGATAGCTCAGCTTTGTCAGGTCACAGTGCCACATATAAGGCTACATTATAATTTGACTACACGTTCACCTACACATGCATCCTTCACCCCAAGGCTCCAGCTGCCACATTTTATCACATTCTAAGACCTATTTGCTGATAGAAATAACAGAGGTCTTGTTGCCCAGCACAGGGGAGGAGTGTTAGCACTGCTGGGGACAGAATGAGCAGCTGGGAAACGCAGCACAACCACATTACACCACGGTTAAGAGGAGACTGGAACATCCTCAGCGCCAGGGACGTTCTAAATAACTTATGAAAGTCGAACACTAAGCCCTCGTTGAAAGCCATCAAACTCCATCCAGAGAGTTCCATCTCTCACAATCCGTGGCATCACTTCAAGACCTTCTATAAATCAACTTCAACACATGTGGGTGTCTGTTCTTAAGTTTTTGTTCCCATAGTTACCAATGTACTTTACCACAGAAGAGAACAGCAGGTGGCAAGACATAGAACAAAATCACCATTCTTTTAACATATGAAGAGTTGGGAAGTTTCAAATTAAGGTTTTATTGCCAAACGTTTACAGACAGTAACCAAGACGAACACTACCAGATTAGAAAACTATAAGACCCTTTCATACATTTAATCCCGAATCAACAATAAATTCAACATCCAGTAGGATGATGAATTTCCAGCCCTGCATCAGATGAAGCCATGGGATTGCACAATCTAGCACAGCAATAGTTTTGTCTTTATAATTTGAAATTCTCCCTAGGTCCCCTTGCTACTTTCCCATGTACTTTCTGCAGAGAAAAGGTGAAGAAGTCCAGCACACTGTGTACAAGATAGATTTCTCTAAATAAAATTATCTTTATAAGATAGAAACAGTAAAAACAACCACCAACAGTCTGTTCAACTAAACCAACAATTGACTTTGAAGGCTGTTATCAAAACTCTCACAGCCTGCAAGTAATAACTTCTCTATTGTCAACTCTAATAGAGGGCAAAATGACTGGCACTGAATGTGCTGTAAATACCAAAGAGATGCTTTGCATAAATAAGTTTAGTGACTTTTTCTGTGATAAAATCAGATGCTGTGGTACTGTGTGCTGTCCATTGCCTTCTGCCTCTCTTCAGGCAGAAGAACAAAGGTAATGTCCTTCACATGCCCAGTGCTAAATGTTCTCGTCCTGTTACTTGTCTACAGCAGGACAGGAATCAAAACTTAACAGCTAAATTGTACCTGAAACCCTCTGCCACTGACCAGCTCACCTCCCTGGGGCTCACCAGCCTGTTTATACACACAGATAACAACCATTCCTTTGGCTCTCACAGATAACAACCATTCCTTTGACTTTCCCTTTCATCCCCCTTCTCCAAAACTCCTATTGAACAGCAGAAGGAAATGGAACACTGACAAAGTTGTTTGAACCAAGCTGATTTAACCTGATTTTTTTCACCACAGAGTTTCAGAATAAACAACATTCACAATCTTTATTATTTCAGTCTCAGATCTTCTTCTAATTTGGAGATTGGAAGAAATGAAGTGTTTTGGTGGCCTATTTTCTCATAGACCCATAAATCATCTTGGCTGTTTGAGGTTTTCAGGGAACACATATTCTTCCAAGAAAATCTGTGTTACATAAGATGGGAAGATGCTCATGTCTAGTAGAGAAGGGGGAAAGGCAATAATGAAAGAAGGCAAAGATATTTTCAAACAGACCTTGGGGTCTTAGAAAACCTTTAAAAATAAAGGTCAGCTACCAACCAGGCTGAAAGAGTCCTGAGTTCTCAACCACTTTGGTGACAAGAACAGTCCACAGCACCACAACCCCAGCCCCACATACACCACAAGCCTCTATATGCAGCACTGCCATTTCCTGCGGTGTTTAATAAACAAGTTTTCAACATGTTTTCAAACTTCTGACTAACAATCTGAAAATGAGGGGAAGATCATTGTCTGGACTGCTTTGTTTAAGCAAAACCACTTCAGTAAGTAATTTATATTGTGTGCAGGTGATAAAATCTGGAGGTGCTGCAGTGACAGCTGCAGACAGATGTGTTTGCTGCTGGAATTCCTGCTGCTTCTTTTCAGATCACTAAAAGCAAAACGTAACAACCCCTTGGCTTGCTGCTGCTCTTTGTCCCTCCAAGCTTTATAACTGAAATTCGAACTCTTTGTTAAATCTTGCTGCACAATTGCCCTCAATGTAGTATCATTAAATATCTGACAAACTGCAAGCAGCCCACAGGCACCAGTGAAAGCTGCCTTGGACAGTGAGTGTGTGGCTCTGCCGTGCCTCGCCTGCAGCCAGAGCTGTTTCCCAAATGTAGAATTCTGCACAGCCAGAGCTGTTTCCCAAATGCAGGAATTCTGTACAGCCAGAGCTGTTTCCCAAATGTAGAATTCTGTACAGCCAGAGCTGCCAGGCAAACACTTACCTGCCCTCGGGAACTGGACATCTTAGGGCAGGCAGGTCCTCCAGGTGTCCTAGGAAGGAGTTGTGTTTGAAGAACTATCCTGGAGATTGTTTCCCTTCCCTGCGACTGCAGTTCCCACCTCCCAATACTTTCTTTGTCTTTTCTACTTAGCTCTGGCAGCTCCTCCAGTAAGGTGCTAAACCTCAGTTACTCCAGTGGGTCTGGTTATCCCAGATGCATCCAAGCAACAGTGACACAGCTCACAGATATTAACATTAAATTACCTCAGATCCCTTTGTTTCTCCATGCAATCTTTTTCCTCCCCTTAAAAATAGAAATGTATTAATATTCTTGCTCCAGTTGCAGCCCAGCACAGTTGCTTTATTCCATGCTGTTGGTAGTGGAGGGAGTGTGCTCCCAGCTCCCTGCTCCAGGTCCTGTTACTGCTTTTGACACATTTCCACCCTGCAGCCCATTGTCTGCAAAGCTCTGCTGTCTCTGAGAACCCGGTGTCAGCACTGTGGGAGAGCAGTGGAAAAGGCACAAAACAACCACAACCAGAGGAGAATCATGGCTGCCTGAACTGCATGGATTGTCCCTGTGAACAGATAATAACCTCCTCCAGGGGAAATCACATCTTTGATGTGTGCTGGGGACAAGAGATGAGATACCCAAGACAGGAATGGAGCAAAGAAATAAGTTAATCATTTCATTTTTCAGCAGACAGCACTCTGACACATATGACAAAATCTCCTGAGCTAATTCTCTCCCGAAATCAAAACTTCCAATTCATTCAGTCACAACTCTGACATGGATTTCTGAGCACAGACACAGTTCTCAGACAGTTGAGCCATGAAAAACGCACGGTGGGGTGGAATCGATTACTAATTAGTAATAGAAGACACATATGCTTGCATCCATAGAAAACAGCTGTGCTGCACTCTGCTCCATTGTTCCAAATAAATTGGAAAAGATAAATGCATTGCTCTGTGCAGGCACAAAGTAGATGAGGCATTCATGCTTTGTTAAACTTTCCAGACACTCGAGGGTGTTTGAAATTATGATGCATGTTAAATTTAAGCAGATTTATTATCCACGTGTTCCGAATGTAATGAACACTTCACTGCCTCACATTTCCTACTTTAAAAATAGCAGATTTTCTAGACTGAGCTCACATGTGTGTCTTGTATAGGTCTAAGAGAAAACTTTTAGTCATACAGGTGCTCTTAAGCAGCAATTAATGCCTAATTTTAAACATTTCCCTATATATTTATGCACATAGAGCTTCAAGCTTCCACAAGAGCAGTTACGATAAAAGACTTCCATAATAATAGTGGAAAAGTGCTGGGTCTTTTTAAGCCAAAGGAATTTGGGGTACTTTGCATCAGAAGTTCTTTGAAAAGTTTCATAATGAAAATTCTACCTAACACGCTCAGATCACTCCACCTGTTGCCAAAATGAGGAAAAACATTTGCATTCTGAGGCCTGATAATTAGATGATTGCGACAATACATCTGGGTTTGGATAAACATTGTCCAAACTTTGTTTGCCCACACAAGATTGAAGCAGAGGATTAAGATGTAGCAACACAAGAAGATCAGTAGAGAATGTGGAAATTATCACTCACTATCAGCACTAATTAGGACTCTGGGTACTCATTAAGAGGAACTAACACATATTTTTGCACAGTAAAAAGGTATCTCAGACCAGACCTTTTTGTAGTGTACTTCGTATTTTGTAATTAGAACAAACTCCCTAAGCAGATACATGAGATTTCCGTGTCGTGTTTTCGGTGTGAAGAGGAAACAAAAATGAGATATCAGAGTTCTACATGAAATTTTCAGGCTTATTCCTTTACTTCCCAGCACTCTCCTTATGCAATGCTTTAATTTAGACTATCCTGAGTACTGGTGCAGAATTAATCAGGTCAGCGAAGGGGCTGCCAGCCACGATTACTGCACCTTTAAATACTTCTTTCCACCGTCAGTTCAACTGTTACTCTTCTATTTTTAAATCTGTTTCAAACTCAAGACCCACAGGCAGGGGGCAAATCCTTCCCCAAAAATGCCACGGACAAGAGGCCCAACACCAACCTCAGCTCTTGAGGTTATTCCCCTTTTTCCTACAGCTTGTTTACTGGATTGTTAAGCATTCTGGCAGCAAATGGAAGGGGGTGGGGAAGAAGACGAGCTGCCACATTTCTAAAATTAGCATCTTCTGTCTCCGAGAAGCCTGTGGAGATTTAAAAAAATTAGGTTTCTCTGCAAGATGCAGAGAGATGTGGAATTTAAACTGCGTTACACAGCTAAAATCCTGAGCTCTGTTTCATACCTGCGAGCTAGTTCACCTACCTTCCCTTTCATCCCCCTTCTCGCAGCTGTCAGTCAGAGACTATTACAAAATACCTCATCCATTTTATTATAAAAAGTAATTGCATTCATGTGCCCTGTCATGCCCAGGCAGCTCTGTGACATCTTCTGCCCGAGCCGCTCTGTAGAGTCACAGGCTCATTCCCTGTCACAGGTCACTCCTGCTGGGCTCTCACAGCCTCTGGGGGGGGCTGCAATCTCCTGCTCAGGGATCTTCTCCCCTCAGCTGGGGTTGTTTGGTGCTCAGGTACCAGGTAATGCCCTGCTCAGGGAATGTGTTGTGTCCTTTTCCAGTCTGGGATGTAAACATTCCTCGCAGAGCCTGCTGCAGGGAGCTGCTGTGCCATGGATTGTGTGTGGATAGAGCCAGGATTGCTCCAATTCCAGAGCTGAACTACACAAACATGTTGGTTTTAACACACACACTGCCATGAGAACATCACTAAAAGTGACATTTTGATCTTTGCTGTTTATTAATAAAACCCAACAGTGAAAGAACTGACTGTGCCTCAGTTCCTTCAATGCCACCAGTGCCATTTGTTCTGCACAAAAATATCAGAATATTATAACAGACCTGTGCTGCAAAATCCTCACTCAGAGTACTGGGCTTTCACAGATGGGCTTTAAGTTAGAAAAGGAAGAGACTCAAGAATAAAACTCAAGTTTCTTTCCAAGAACCACTAAGGGTGCCAAAGTCTTCCTTTGGATCACCTCCTGAAGGAACCAAAGACTCAGCCATGACACAAATGCAGACTGGCACAGGCGGAATTAAAACATATGGGACAGGAAGGGTTTGTTCCAACAGTCCCTTTTCTTCTTTTAGCAATTATATGTATTCTACTCCTATTACAAGTCACAATTCATGTCTTATGACAACTGTATTTGCTTAGATTTCTTTCAGGTATTGGAAACATCAGTGGGCAGGGTTGCAGCAGAGAATTGTGAAAAGAATTGGGAAGGTTTTCTAGAAAGGAAAGTTCCCAAAATAATACTTGTATTTTGGATCAACAAGCTTTGGTTCATCAAAATAATTACTGACTTAAAAAGCACATGAGAGAGTATATAGAATATACTTATACATATACATATACATAATATAGATTAGATGTACCTGGTAGCATTTAGTACAGATTAAATATGTATATTAATTTAAATTAGATGAGATGAGATGGTTTAAAACAATGAAAAAATCTACACATTTTGTTCTAAAACTGAAAAAAATAGATTTATTTGAACATTCAGTGAAATACTATTTTGTTTTTAATCTGAAATTAAAGACAGGCCTAAAAAAATTCTGAGTTATGAAGCATTTCCCATTTGGTGGAACTCCATAGAGCCAAAGTAAGTGATTTCATTCAAGTTGCTCAAGCCACCTCTGGTTAAGATGTTCACTATAAAATTCTCCTGGAGTCTTGCACCTAAAAGAGTACTTCAAGCACTTCTGACTGGAGCCAGAAAAATCACACAAACCTGACCCAAAATCCAGCAGAGCAAGTAAGAGCCTTCAAGAGACACAAGTGTAGGCCTTGTCACACCTCAGGCACCAGGCCTGTCCTACAAACTGCACAAGGTGCTGCAGGTCCTGCCTGAGCACAGGAACTCGCTGCAAGTCAATTCTCTGCACACATCTCTGCCTGTCACTGCTAAATTACAATTGCTGTCATCCCTTTTAGCTATTTGCCACTGATTAAATGAAAGCACAGAACTCAGTTTATCTCATTAGCCAGTCTGAGCAGCAAAAAATTAAATTTCAAGCAGCAGCTTCACTGTTCTTAGTGATACCCCGTGCCCACTTTATGTTTGCTCTGAGCTCTCAGACACAGCCCTAGGAAATTTCCAGGATCAGAATTTTCACTCAAATCTGAGCTTCCTCCCAGGTACACATGAAACACTCCTGTCTGTCTTTAAAGGAAACCCCTGCCCCCACGAGCCCAGGCAATTCAGCCTGTCCTCACTGTCCACAGGCCACAGTTTGTTCATCCTTGTAATAAATTATGGATGCCCCCCCCATACGCATCTGTTACTCAAATCACCAGTTAATAATGTATGAATAAATGAAGAGACTGCTCTGAGGGGAGAGAACTGTGGGGGACTAAACTTTGAATTCTCTGCTACAGCAGCAAGCATCAAAGCTGTACTGCCAGGCTTGACCTCAGCTGGGTTTTATTTTTTAAGAGGGTTAGAACTAGCCTCTTATGAACATGAATGGCTGAACAGCAGGGGCATGGCATAAAAGCTGGCCCAGAAACACGGGGAAAGAACAAAACCCAAATGAAAAACTTGCCAGAAGCACATGGGTATCAAAGGTCTTCGCTATCTTGTGTCAGTCTGAACTGGGAGTGAAGGTCACCAGTGAATTGATAATTCTCACCACAAATACGTTCTTAGTTCTCATTAACAGAGTTCTCAATCAAGGGAGCTGATGCCATTTGAAAATACAAAGAGCATTTTCTGCAAATAAGAAAAAAGATGAAGAAGGGCTGCTGAAGAAGTTTCTAAGTTTGTGTTAAGTTTGTGCATCACATGCTCCAGAACTGTAACGTGGGACCAAGCGCTGCTGAATCTCAGGTTGGAAACATCACCGTGTGTTGAGGAGCCCCAGCTGGAAAGAGCGCTCGTTGTGGCCTCAGAAGCGGCGCTGGGAGGGGACAGTCGCCTCCCCACGGCCGCGGGTTTCCCTCGCTGCCGCCGGGATGCGCTGCGGGCGCACGGAGCGCGCTCCAAGCACGGGGAGCTCTCCCGTCCGATGCGGCAGCGCTGGGAGCAGCCCGAGCAGCACAGCCACTGCCCAGGGCAGGAAGGGAAACTGAGAGCAGCAGAGCACCGCTGTTCAACCCTCACAGAAGCTGCTAACTGACCTGCAATATCCCACCGGGTAGAAGGGCACAAGAATTCAGTGCTCAGGGCACTGCAGGAACTACAACTCTTAGACACAAAAAGCTGTGCCAATCCAGGCAGTGTCTTCCAGGGACTTGACCGAGCCTCCTCACTTCACACAAGTAAGTGCATCTCATCCTTCGATATAAGGATCAACTGCTCAGGTGCTGGAGACTGCAAGAACAGCATTTTCTCTGCTATAAAAATGAATGTCTCTCAGAGACATTGCATTATCTCTTGTCCCTAAATTACCTATGTGCGCTGCACCTTTCACAACAAAACAAGAGCATGGAATCTTCACAACTCCCTCACAATTCTAACTTTTATTATTGCTTTAAACGTTATTCTGACCAAGGTGGGAAATCTGCACATCTTGGGTGGCACTTTCAGTCAGTTCACAAATTTGACTGAGAAGCAAACAGCAAACTGCTCACAGCACAGCCCATCCAGTCACCTGAATGCAGGGCAGGAAAGCAAATCAGTTCTGAACCAGGCAGTGAAGAATTCAGCAGAGACTCTCTGGTGCTAGTTATTGGCAAAGTCTATCTGATATCACAGCCACATTTACAGGACATCACAACCACGATACACTGTGCAGAGAATCCAGACTTTATCCCTACGCTGTCTGTAAGAAGCTTGGATCTATTATCTGGTACTTGTACTATTAAAAAAGCTCTTCCAGCTGAGGATTAATCATCTCAGTAGGACTGTGCAAATGCATGTGAGATGAGTGGGGAAGGTTATATAAAGCCCACTGAGAGAAGGAAAATGCAGAATAGAACTGAGGACCTGGCTTGCGCAGCACCTGAATGCCTGCAGGTGCTTCTAACAGTGAGGTGCATTCCGCGTGCTGGCTGTAATTTACTTGTCAGTCATTTACTTGATTAATTATCTCCTCCAAATAGCTCATCACACAGGGTACCTGAAGTGTTACAACCATCATTAGAGATGCAGTAGCGTGATCCACAAGCAGACACAGACCCGAGGAACAGCCCCCTCTGCACAAGCACACTTTGCCATGAGACATGCAGCTGACAAGTGCGTGTACAGAGCCCCAGGAACACACAACACTGCAGAATCATCTGAGAACTGCACATGGTAATGGCTTTAATGAACTACGTACCACAGGCAAAGATAAGAGTGACTGCACAATCAAATCTGATCAGCATAATCTACACCAGCACAGCTCCTGTATAATCACTGAGAGAACGCAGGTACATCAGCACTTTGTGGCAGCAGAAATGATTCTATACACACAGCAGTGAGTAATAAAATTAAGAAATGATGGGCAGAGTTTAGCACAGTGCATTGTGCAGGAGTTTCTCTTGTTTAAAAGCCAGCCTTCCCTTCCTCCATCAGTAAACTTTGCAAGGTACACTCGAGTGCAATGTTTACAGCCACAGAAACTGCTCTGGAGTAAACAGTTCGTTCAGAGAATTGGGAATTGCTCTGTCCTTAGCATTACAGTTTCTCTGAAGCAAAACATGTTTCACTTGCTGTAAGTGGAATGCATTTTCATTTACTTAACAGTCTTTGTATTCATCTCAATACTATGGCTGTAATTAATAAAACATGCCTTCTTAAAGATAAAAGATCTTTTGGAATGACAGTGTGCTGATAAGATCTAAAAATTATTATCCTCTACCAAACAGGGTCAAACAGCTGAATATCTCTGAGCAAGTGAGGAAAAGGAAGAGCAATGTGATGCTATGAAAGTACTACTGAACAACAACTGAGCCCACAAGCACAAGTACAATTTATCTTCTAGCTAAAATTCTAGTGGATGCAGTAAAAAGAATAAATCCACCTACTGTGTTTCTGCGATGGTCTTCCTAAATCCATTGTCTTGTAGAGATAAGAGTGTTTTTCTCAATTGCCTATGTTAGGAAGTAAAAATACTCTGCATTTTCCCTCCGTCTTGCTTCCTCTTCTGCAAGTCTCTCTCTGTGTCCGTGTGAGAAGGCAGTTTGAATTTCATCCCGTTTATTAGCTCAGGCACTGAGGAATCACTGTCAGTTTTGTGATGTACAAGCTCCTTTCCTCTACACAACACCAAGGAAGCGGGGGAGAGAGGAGAGGTAGGATTTTATCTAAACTACATTTTGCTGGCACAATTAACTCTTTGCTGACTGACAGCTCCTTCCTGGTGTATCTCGTGTCAGTTACACTGAAATGTCTGCTCCTCTAAGGCAATAAGGGATTCTCTCTGACAGCTGTTTAATGCTCATATACCTTATTTTAAGATTTCCTCTGCTTTTCTCTTCCACTGCCTACCTGGGAATGACATTCTGATACCACCACAGCCATGATTTCCTACAACCACACAAGGTGCCCCTGTTCAATTATGCCAGAGGGACTAAGGATGACAAATCCTATGAACTTTTAAAGTTTACTTTGTTTCCCAGTCCCTACAGCTTCTAAAACTTACATAGGTCTCTAATAGGGATTTATTCTCCACCAGCAAACACTTGCTGCTTCTTCAGGTAGAGCATTTAACACCTCTAACCCTGAACATCCAAAACTGAACAGAATTATTTGCAACAAAACCAAATTCACTGTTGCTAGAAGAATGTAATGTGGATGCACCTGTGTATGCCACCTTCATCCCCAAACATTTAAATTTTCAAGGTAATAGAACAGAATCCTGTTCATTCCTCTGCAGTGAATTTTCAGTCAGGTAAGAATAGACAATCTTGCTTCATTTTTTCACACCTGTTGTAAAAAAGAAACAGTTTAGTAGCAGCATCCCATAGCCAGTTCCACGCTCAGCCAGGACTGCAAAGGTCTCCCCAAGTTTAGTGTTTTCCTGGGAGAATTATTATATATATATAAATATATGTGTTTATGTATATATGTATGAATGTATGTATACATAAAAATCTGTAGATATTTGCATCTCTTGAGAGAGTTTTAACTTTTTAATCCCCGCCCACACTAAAACCTCTCTGATGCAAATTTTTACTTAGAGCTCTATGAGAAAAACTAGTCAAATTAACTAGATTTTCCTCACTAACCATTTTCCTTCAGAGAACAGCATGCAGGATTAAGCACAAACCTTTCCCCCCCCGCCCCCCTACTTCAAACAGTACTTTGTAGTCCATCTATTTCTTTTTTCTGCTGGTAAATGAGAACAAAACCTGTTCTGCAATTGTGGATCTGAATTTTAGTGCTTCTAACATATTTATATTTTCATATTTAATTCTATCGAATTAGCATTTTGAACTTTCTTTAAGCTTTATTCCTTGATTTTGAGCATTATCTTGAAAGCAACCCAGCTCCTGCATCTGCCACTAGACTTGGCTGGTGCTGGAGCACATTTCCTTGGAATGACTTTCTCCTGACTGATGGTCCCACATATTCTGAGTACCTGCATATGTCAATACACAGTTCATTCATTGTGACACAAACCTCAGGCTTTTTCTTGCCTAGATCCAATCACAAATCCTGCTGGCCTACTGGGAATCAACATCCCCCCCTTTCAGTTCAGTAAGAGAGACACCAGTTAAGGGGATTAGGATAGTGTCTAAACAGGTTTAAAATCTTTTGTCTTTTTCACTGAGCCAATTGCCTGGAACATTTCAGCAGGGAAAAAGATTATTACTTCAGGGAAATATGAGTGGTTCTGGTATTGTCAAAAATAATCTTACTCACTCTTCCCTAAACTCTTCACAGCTCGTCTATTCCGTGCAGAGCATTTTCAGCATAAAAGGTCCACAACAGAACAGCTTCTCCTCACAGTGGCTACACAGGTTTAACTTGTGGTTTGTACTTCTGAGATCATGAGTTCAAGGATATTCTCATTTCTTCTCTACAGAGCCAGCAATGCAGCTGGAGGATCCTGGATTTGCTAGGGAGATGGCAGCAGCCACACATCAAGTGGTTCCTCATAGTTTGATAACTGTAGAAAACCACTATGGTTTGCTTCAGAAGACAACTGGAGTTATTTGTTCTCTCAAGAAACAAAGCATTCCTCTCTCTGATGAAGCATTTAACCTCAGATCAAACTGACAGATAGGATTCTGATGTGAAGATAAATAGAAAACCGTTTGGAGATGAAGGGCATTGAAATGTTTGGGGAGGTGAATAATACCAAAAGCTGGGTAGGTTCATGGTATCACAGACAGGGATTGCTTGGATTTAAAAAAAAATTATTTGCCAAACTCCAAATGCAACTTAAAGCCGTGCTATAATAGGAGTCACTTGGCTGTACCTGCATTTGGTGGCTTTCAGGGGGATTAGGTTTACCAGAACTACCAGCAGATACAAATAATTTGCTTGTGAGAAAGTGTAAGAGGGAGAGACTCAGCTTTTGTTTACAGCGCCTCCCTGAGCAGCATCCCCCTGAGTGGCTTTGATTGACAGGCTTATTCACAGCTAATGGCAGCATCTCCAGAACTTCCCACAGATAATGCCAATATCGTTGCACTTTGTTTAAGAATACTGGATTTCCTCCTCTCCCATCTCTGACAACACACAGGCTGAGCACCCATATGAATGAATGAAAGGAGCATATTTTTCCTCTCGCAGCATTATAAAGACCTTATTTTTAATTATTCCAGCACTGGTTCAGTCAATCCAGAAGCTGCTTTTACCTCTAAACATACTGTACTTATTCTAACCATCTGACTAAGGATGACTTTTACCTATTTCACTATTGTTTGGATCAAAGCAGGGTAACTTCCCTGCTATCAGGTATAACTATCAAGAACTTTCATTCTGCCCTGCAAGTAGCAGTGGTTACAAGCAGCAGTTATCCTGGTTAATGACCCTCAAGGGGTGCAAAAGGTGCAGGAACAGCAGCACTCAGCTGGTTCTGAGGAAGCTGAAACTCCCCAGCGCTGGGTTCTGGCAGGATGGAGCAGCTGTTTGAGGCTGTGTGACCACGAGCACACGTTCACCCAGCAGATGGCAACCGCGATACAGCCCATTGTGCGAGCGATGAGTGAATCGGGACCGGGGCGCAAACCGTGCTGCTTTATTCTGCTAGATTTGTCCCATTTCCCGCTGCACACTTCCAAAATCTTTACAGGCAGCAGCAGATAGATGAGATAGGGCAGGAACACTTGAGGGGGCAGAGGAGAAGAAAGAAAAAGAAACAGATGGTAACATTCAGGTGATTCAGTTTCTAATCCAGAAAAAAAACACTGATTCTGCAACAGAGTTCAGTCATTCGCTTTATCTCGTTTTCCTCAGTTAACTTTTACAGGAGAAGAGAGCTGCCACGTAAATTGAGTATCCAGGTAACGCTCCCCTTTTTATTACAGCCTCATGATTCACTAGCACAGAGCAAAGAAAGGTGAGGCCAAACCGAAATATTCCTACAAACCACAGAGAAGGACCAACAAAGCAGAGCTCTGTCGGAAGCACCTTTGAGGTGCCCGTTGCTTTTCATGTCCGATTCACAACCTTCTAAACATTTATCCTTCCAAACCTCCACGGAGATAAAGACACGTGGTTATTGGTATTTCCTGATTCTAAAACAAAATCTCTGTCCAATGGCAGAGGCTGTGAGAGCTGGAGACAAATCACATCCCTCCCTGCTCCATTGCAGGTGTCAATTCTTTGGTATTTAGGCTCCTGCCTTCCAAGTGATTGCAGCAGGAATGTCTGAGCCTGAATAGGAATTAGGAGACAAAACACCTTTAGGCATCTTGGCACAGAGCCTCCAAAAACTACATTACAATGCACTTTGCAGAAAAACAGGCAAACAAAAATCCCAACCAAACAAAACTAAGAAAGAAATTAATCTAGAAAGCCCTAGAGATTTTCACTGCCTGTTGAGTCTATTTAGGCTAAATGGCAAGACCCAAAAAGCTCATTTGATTCAAACTAAAACTGTTAAGGACACAAATATACATTCCTCAGAGATAGGAAAAAGGAATCTTAGCCACATCAGCTAAAAGATAAGATAAGTTCAGCACAGTCATAATGAAATTCAAGGTCCTGGGCTCCACTGGTTCATTCTGGACTTGTAAACCTGAGCCTCCTGCTCAGCTCTTTGCTGGCAGCAAGGAGCCAGACATCCTCCAGGTTCCTTGTGCCATCCATGATTCCCAGATCCCTGCCCTCCCTGAGGTGCAGATGTATTTATGGATTGTGAATGGATGGACAGAGCTGAAGCAGCACTGCCCTCAGGTGCCGAGCCCCAGCCAAGGTTACCTCTCCCTGCAGTGACCTCCAGAAATTTCCTCCTCCTTTACAATGCACTCTGTTCACAGAAAGGGACCATTTCTTACAATTTTGTGATCTCTTGATGTAATATAGAAATGTTCAAAGACTGAACACTTTCAAACATTTTCTTCTATTATTAAAGAACTCTGCATGAGCCTGGACATCCAAAATCAGCCTTTTTCAAAACTGAAAATTGATTCTGTTTCACTGTTCCATCAGTTCTCTGATCTACTTCAGGCCACCACCCCCCAAGATTAAAAAGCTCCAGGGTTCAGATTCCTTTGTGGTCTACAGATTGTATGTTGCAGAACAGTTCCCAAGCTGCTGATATCAGCACCCACTATTGCCACTCTCTAGATCTTACCAGTTACTTCAGTTCGGAATTGCTGAGGTTGGACATTATTATTATTATTATTTGTATAATAAAAAAGACCCAACCATGACTGAGAAGAGTCTGTTGTGCAGGGATAGCAGTTCCCATTTAAAATCAGAATAAGAGACAACATAAGGATGAAATGAAGTTCCAAAAGGAGTCAAGAAGGCAGTAACATCACCAGAACTAGAATGTGGATCTGCTGAGCAGTCCAGTATTGTGTCCTTAGATTCATTATCTTCATTACAACAGCCTGTGGACTCATTAACATAAATTAGTATAAGCTGACATTGCCAACCAAGGAAACAATTGTGCATTCTGCAAACCTCGCTTGTGCATTTCTGCCTCTGCAGCAAAAGGGAGGATAAACAGCAGCTCTCAGTGTTCATTACACTACAGCCTTGTCTTCCATTCAGGAAAGAAAAAAGGTGTTGAAAACATCACTCTCAGTTGAGACTGTGCAAAACTTTCAGGATTTGTTGTCACAATTTTGTAGCACTGCTGTCTATGTCATACCAAACTGAGGAGAATGACATGTTTGAGTTCAAGCATTAAAGGGATAACAGTGTGTTTGTTCAGACTGAATTCAAACTGCACCAACAAAACCCAAACCCAAACCAGGTCCTGCTCTTCACTCACTCCCCTGTACATGCAGAACAAGCAGAACTGAAGCATCGGGTCACATTTTATTTTTAGCTGATGGGCATTTTCACAGAAATCTAACTTTAATCGAAGTTCCTGTCAGATGGCTGGTGCCAATTCACAAAACATCACCTGAGTGTCTGTTCTTCAGCTCATCTTGTGCCTCGGAGTGGTTTGGGCTGGAAGGGACCTCTGGAGATGCCCCAGCCCAAGCCCTGCTGTGACAAGCAGCTGCTCATAGACAGGCAGATGTTGGAGCCCCAGCTGAAGGCCAGCTCAAGTGCTTCTCCAGGCTAATCTGATGTACCACATATCTCAGCAAACAGGATTTTGCATGTCTGTGCACAACACTCTTGCATCAGATTGCAAGGGAAAAGTGAGTCTAGACATGCCAGAGCATATTTGAAAAATAGAGGATTACTGAATTTGCCATATCCCTCCTTGATTTTGGACTCTCCCAATGCTGCTGTAATAAGGACTAATGACATTATATATAACCAAATTATGTAAATGTTAATTGCATTCCACTCAGATTTCCTTTTTACATAGCAATC
The DNA here is from genome assembly GCA_025920805.1 of Petroica traversi. Classification (NCBI taxonomy): domain Eukaryota; kingdom Metazoa; phylum Chordata; class Aves; order Passeriformes; family Petroicidae; genus Petroica; species Petroica traversi. Next base: position 588,141 of record JAHLSL010000244.1, on the reverse strand, counting down.
TGCTTCCTCATCCATTTACAGCCTACATAGAAAAGTGGAGATTTTACTGTGAAAAAGCAACAGGTTTTGAAAAGTGTCTCAGCTGATGAAACATCAGAAAGCTGCACAAGAGTGCCAAGAGTTCCAAGTCATCGAAGATGAGTAAGCACAGAAGGTAACTGTGATACTGTGGGGCCAAATGATCAATTGGGGAGCACTTAATTAACTTCATGGATTTATTGTAACCAGTGGTTTAACCCTTCAGCTCCGTCCTTTCCTAAGTTTGCTGGCAGATAAACTCACCCAAATACGAAAAAGAAAGAGTTGCATTTAGCAGCCTGGGCCTGACAAAGCTGAAATGTTCTTTCTGAAGGCACAGGCTGCTCCAGACAGCAGCTCAGCAGTGTCACAGCCACGTCTGGGCAGGTGGCTCCGTGTCTCTCACAGTGCAGAGGCAGAACCAGATCAGAGCTGTCACTGCATTTCAACAGAGCCATGGAAAGAGTTAATGAGGGAGTCAAGGCCAGGCTCAAGTGGGTGTTCTGAACCAGCCTGCAAAGGGATTCCTGAGCCCAGACCGGCTTTTGTTTAGGTCCAGACCCACTTGCATTGGAATGCTGGAAGGGCTGCCCAGGCACAATGCAGACTTTCTCTCCCTCCAGCTATCTCTGCCTTTTCTTTGCACTTTGCCCTATGTTTGCACACTGACAGAGTTTCATGTACAGAAATATGTAATGCACATCCAGGAGTCATCACCCCACAAACAAAACCTATTTCCCTAGGAGTCAGTTTGTGGGATATAGGAATAACTGGAATAAATCACCTCACTTCTGTAGTGCCAGAACACACAAATGATGCAACACACCCATTTCACATCTAAATTGCTGCACTTTACTTTTTCAAACTCCTTGCAAATCAATATAAGGAAAGAAGCACATTTAAATAATGATAATGGCTTGATGGCTCTACTAGGAAAAGCAACATCAGTAAATATGTAAGAAAGATAAGAACTAGGATAACAACCATCAATCATGGATTAACTATTTCATTGGCAGGCTATTTTTAATACACTTACAATATAAATATATTCAGCTAGTAAAAAATGTATTTTTCAGCACAAATTGTAAGCCAACAGAAAGCTAAACTGATCTCACAATTGCTGGATATTTAACCAAAATTACAAGATTAGGTCCTGTGAAAAGCCAGCCAAAACTATTAGCGCTGTCTACTTCATGATTGTAAGCAATAAATTAAATGTAATTCAAGTAAATGAGTCCTGTGATTAAAAAATTGAGTTTTGATTTAAATATTCAGCTAAATAATATTTCTTTTTATTTATTTTAAATGCAAAAAAACCCAGCCCCTCCTTCCTCAGATGTCTCCCATAGCACAAATTCATCTGCCACAGACATCAATTACACAATTCCCTCCCTCCTACCCAATCTCCAGTCTACACTTGATGTGCACAATCACTTCTGTAATCTCCAGAGCTTCCTAAGAGAAGAGCTCATTTTCCCCTGCGCGAGCTGTCAACACTGAAAAAAGAGCAACAGCCAACAATAGTTACTCTTTGAGCTCTGCATCTCCCAGCTCAGTTCAGACAACTCCATGGCACAGAGCCACAACCTGAGGCACTATAAATCCCAGTCTCATCAACTTCAAGAAAGATTTTCCAGAAGCACTGGAAAGAATCAAGGAAAAAAGTTGCAATCTCTTGACAGTCTCATCCCAGGATACAAATTTACATTTTTTCACAAGTTTTACAGATTCTACACGTGAAGATCTCTCCACGTGACTGAAACCTCACAGACTGTACAAGCAAGGACAGAAGAAAGTTTGATTCAAAGTTATCCTCAGTGTGCAGGGCAATGCTTGTTTTGGGGATTTTTTAATACACTTTACCCAAACTCCAGTCGCAATACCAACTACACAGAAAAAAGGGACTGAGGAATATACACAAGCACAGTTCCCTCAAATTTAAGGGAAACAAGCAGAACCATATGAAATCTCAATACAATTAAATTAAATATGGAGAAGAAGAAAAGAGTACATTTTCAATACCAAACTATGAGATGAAAGGATGGTGCCCTTCCACTCACCTACTGTGATGATGTTTGCAGAGAGGAAATGGCAGCAGTTTCCCTCATGGAGAATGGATTCTTCTCTTTGTGTCAAATCCCCTGCTACAGATTTTGGAGAAGTCAGAGCCATCTCAAGCTTTCAGAGCAGCCTAGAAACAGTGCTTGCTCCAAGTCAAACAAAGCACTTCAGGGCAGTTATCTGCAAAGTTTCAGTCAAGTAACGAAAATATCCAAGAAAAAGCAACAATTTCAGGAGGTTGCTGATTTGCTTGCTTTCGAAGTGCCAGTGAGTGCCTTCTCTGGAATTCCACATTCAGGAGACTGTCCTGGTTTAATTCTTCTGACACATATTCCACTCATTGAACAACAGAATTTGTAGTGTCAGTGTGGACAAAAAACCACGGAGCTCAGTCTTGACAGGAAGTATGTGAGGGCCCTTCCCAGGAGCACAGGAGTTACAAACATTCCGTAAAGCTTCCCAGTGTTTCTTGCATGTAGCTACCCTGGAGAAGACAGTTTTTTTAAACAGTGGAAGTTACTTTAACTATGAGATATTTACTACAGGAACATACTTAGGTGATGTACAATGGACTGACCTCAGCAGACAGAAGGCACCAACTCTTCCTTCCCTCACCCCAGGATTTTCCACAAACACAGAAAGCTCCATTTTTGCCAGCAGCAACTTCTCCAGAAGCCAAAGCACTCATGCTGAGGTTAATTATTTTATATACACAAACACACAGAGATACAATATATACTCATATATTAACTTAACTCAGTCATTCTGCACTAGTGAATGTATTTGGTACATTCTCAAAGGACTCTGCCTGATGTTGGCTCCTTCATTCACTTCCATCTCTGACCCTTAAAGCACTTTGCTCCTCTTACCTGGCATCAGCTGTCTCCATGCTGTACCTCTGTCATTGTCTGCCATTCCCTTTTCTTACCCATCTTCTGCCCACTGGATACAGAGGACTCACCTTTCCAAAGCTTCCAGTGGATACCTTCCCCAGAGAAGGCTCCCTCCAAAACAGCAATCACACCAGGCAGAAACCTGGGATCCTACTTAGTGCTAGTAACTGTTTGAATCTCTGGGAGTCTCCTTCAGTTTGTAATTACAAGTTGAGCTCTGAAACATTGCCCTAACATGTTTTGTTGTGAAAGCACAGATCCAGTTTGACATTATTTTAAAGAGAGAGGGCAGTGAAGCTCACTATTAATTACAGTGATCAGAAATAGAGGAGGGGGTCTGAGACATCTGTAGCAAAAACTGAGTAAGAGAATTCCATTGTACAGCATCTGCCTGTTAGAAGCTGTACCTCTCTCCTTATCTTTGGTCCCTCATTCAGCTTCTTTGGGAAGTCACTTCCTGCCATTATCTTTTCACCAAGCCCCACCTTCTCCATTCTCATGCTGTCAAAATCTCCTCTGTTCAGAGGGAGCATCAGTCAGTGCAGTAACACCCTTATGTGGAGCCAAATGCATGGCACCTTCATACACGAGACAGCAGTGCTTGGCAATATTAATCCTGTGGAAAATCAGTATCATTACAATCATTTGCTTCCACATTTAAAGGGGAAATATCTCCCAGGGAATCCTGTAGCACTGAAATAGTTTTGGGCATATCAGAGAGTGATATTCATTTGGCAAAGAATATCTTTATTACAGAGCACAGCTAGAGTAACCAAAACCAAAATTATAAATTTAGGGCAGATTTCAAAAACTGACTAGATTGAGAGGGAAGGCAATAGATTATCAGGGATACATCCAGAGATACATGAATATTGTGCCTCCCATTATTCATTCTTGTACATGTGTCACCTGTCCCTGTAATTGTATCCCTTCATTCTTCCCTGACATATACATAATTAGTTAAAGAACTCAGAGCAAACGTTGTGCTTTAGACTGAATAAAAGCACATCATACATTTCCATGTATTCATTTCATACATTTCATGTATTCATTCTGAGCATCCCAAAATAAATGTTTTTTCCTCTAGGTTAATCCTTGAATTGATACCAAAACCACACTTACATACATAGAGCTGACTTGTTTCATTTAGAATGCAACCCAGAGTAGATGTTAGAAGGCATGTCAGGATTTAAATTAACTTGTCAAGTGCAAAAAACAAAACTGCATACAGCAGCATATCTGGAGCTGCTCAGTTGCATGCTCTGGGCAGGCACTTCTGCAGTTGGCAGGCACTGCCTCAGTTATCATTTATTTTGGTCATCTGGGCAGCTTCTGACCACAATTTTATAGCCACTGGCCACAAAGTGCCATTTCCAATACCTGTTTACTGAATGTTTAACCCCAGGATTGATCCAGGAAGCCACATGCAAGGACATAGCTCATAGGACAGATAAAACTGTTTTAACATCTAGACAACATCTAGATCAGCCCATTTCCTTTGCAGAAAGCTGAACCGGTGGGTAGTTACTCTGCAGACTCGCTCACCTCTTTGCTTCGGGGCTTTTCTGAAAGGCCATTTCCTTTGTAGGAAGTTCAATCACTGTGACTCATTAAACACCAAAGAACACATCTATGAGGGAGAGGAAGACTGAATGGGCACAGGTTTTCCTGCTGGTGCCAGTGCAACATCGTTCCAGTGAAAGCAGATGAGCTTTACATTGATGTGGCTCGTTAAATATTTTATTGTCTCAAGTTATGTCAAATTCATGTTCTTTGTGCTTTGTTATGATGTGAAAGTGAAGCTACTTTGAGGCAGCTGATCTCTGAATGTCTTCACTTTCCATGCAAAAGATGCTCTTCCTGCACTCAGTCCCACCTTTTACAGCTTCCTGCAGTTCCTCAGAGTTCCCTTCCTCCCCTCCTTCTCTTCAGCATAGCTGTGTTGGTAAAAAATAAAAGCCCACCTCCTCTTCCCAAACCAATCCCCATAAATCCTACACAGCCAATGGAAAAATACACAATGAATCCTCAAAAATACAGATTGGTATCTCAGAACAACATTCAGGGGGCAGATTTTCTATTGAAGTAAATGAAAGATACTCAATTGGCTTTCCTGGAAAATTTGTTATGAAGATTGTATGATGGAAAGTATCAGTTGCACTGTCTGGAAATACCTCACGTCTGTTACAGTAGGAACCACTGTGGCTCTGAGAACAGCGCTGCTCATTGACAGAAGACATCAAATAGCCAAAAGAAAGCAACTGTATCTGTTCAGATCACATGAACAAGATTTAAACTGACTGTTCAGGCTAAGAGCCCTACCTAAGTATTATTGTGTGAGCTTCTGTACTCCCTTGGAAAAAAGGACTTAGAACCCTAGAGGCAGGATCCATATCACTTACAGACAATAAAAGCTGTGTACACCATTAACAATTCTTTAGTCATTCTTATATCACTGTAGTGTTTAAAGCTTAACCCCACAAGACCTGCTTTTGTTCAGGGAGGTTTTGTGTGGCATCCACAGAACTCAGACAAGCTCTGATATCCTCCCAGAACAGAGACACTGATACCATGGATGAAACACACAAAAACTAAGTCATCACTTAAACCTGAGTAGTTTGATCAGGAAGCAGATCATTGGATAAAAGATCAAAGTGCCATTAAAAGGGAGGAAAAAATTATTACTTTAGAGCATTTAAATGTGAGAGCTGGGATTTGCTTTTAAGCTGCAGCGTGGCTCCCTCTGCCACGCTGCGCGCTGGAAGGAATGCAGCTCCATTCAGCGGGGAATTGCACGGAGATAACCTGCACGCCCGGGCACGCCGGTGCTCAGCCAGGGCTGCTCCGGAGGAGAGGAGGCTGCTCCAGCCCCACGGAACAAGGGCTGAGCCCACACCTTAGGGTGTGAGCCCGCATTCTTCTTCCCGAGGGACGGAGCACACACTCAACACTGGCGTGCGATAGAGTCCCCGGGCAAACAACTCGGTTAAAAGGGAGAAAGGGAAGAAAAGGCAGGCAAGAGGACGTCAGAATAAGCATCTGGCAGCCTGGTGTGTTCACCTTCACCCAGAACAGTCTCCCACTTAAAAGGAACACTTAACATCTGTCAGCTTTTCCTCACCCGCCCCTTACAGCCTGAGCTGGAGCTGCACATGCAGGAGCCCTACATTTTTGTTGAATGATGTAACTGAATATTCCTTATGCAAGTAGGCAGACTTATTATTAAATCCAAATTATTTATTTCAAGTTTGTATGGACCATGTCATATGACTTTAGCATTCACTTTACGAAACAAAATGTGAAATTTTTAACGATTTCTATCTACAGGGATACACCGGTTTGTAATCTCCTTCCCTATTTATCCTGAATTGCCAAAACCTCTCTTGGTTTCACCATCATTACTTGTCAGCAGCCAGTTCCCAGACCTGTCTGAAGTGACAGTGGAAACACAGCAGCCTCTTGCTTCTGAAGAACATTTGCATTTTGTATTAGCAATACAATTAGCAATTTCTATTAGGAGGCAAAAGGAACTAATTAAGCAAAGCTCTAAATCTCATCCAATAGCTTGGCTCAAAAGACCTTTGGAAATAAAAGTTTCATACTCCAGACCACAAAAAACAAAAAGCCTCAGAGAAGAAATGAGGGGAGGAAGATCTCCTTGTTAGGAGACAGACGGAAAGCAAGGACTGCTGGAAAAGGTTCTGCTGCACTTGGGAAATTGCGAGTCATCCTGAGGAGGAGATAGACTTTGGGCACCAATGCCACTTGTAATCAGGAGATCTATAATTCTAATAAAGTTCATGCTGTCAATTGTGCTGGCAGTCTTGGTCACTCTCAAGAAGTCTGATTTTTTTTCTTCAATTTCATTTAAATGAGAAGGAATTTCTTTTAAGAATAAAGTCTTTAATCAAACTGCTTTAATTCTTGTACAGCAGCTTATTGCTGCAGTGAGGATTCTCTTGAACATTAAGGAATAATTTATGCTGGTGAAGTTAGAGAAAAGGTGGCAACTTGTGTTCCCCTTTCACCAGTCAGTGGCCAATGATCAGCTGATTCTGACAATGTCTGGTAGGGCCAAAGACAAGAGCCCAAGCCCAGGCAGACAGACATTAAGAGAATATTTTAAACAAGAAAAACATGCTTGTGCTTGGCAACTTCAAGAGAATGCTGCAATTTAATTTTTTTTTTTTTTGCCAAACATCCAAACCAATTTCTGAAATGATGAATCTCCTTCTCTATTAGCAGGAATGGCTTGGGGAACCACTTGATCCATCCTCATTTTGTCAAGCAGAGGTATGATGTGCACACATGGGAATTACAAGGCAGCAAGTCTTTAGGGCCTGATCCAACAAATATCAAAGTACAGCTCTGCTTCACTTTTCCCCTTATCGTGGACTTTAGTACTTGGTTAGTCAATAAATAACATTACTTCAATAACCTCATCTCAGTCTGAACTCACAGGAGGGGAAGAATTGGGATAGGTCACTTTATACTGCAGGAAACAAAAACCTGTTAAATTGTCTAAATAGAAAATATTTCAAGTAGTCCTTGCAGCAATGCCACTAAATAATGCCATTATAACTCATCCCAAAGTTGTGTTTTTAAGGTTCTCCTCTGCAGGCTATAGAACTTCTTCCAGGCACCTCATTGGCACCCATTGTTTCCTCAGGCTCCATTCCTCACTTATTTTTCTTCTTTTTTTTTCTTTTTTCTTTTTTCTTTTTTAATTAAATAAAACAAAATTACATGCTTTCAGTTAAGGGCAGAGAAAACTTCCATAGAATCTGTTCCAGCATCTAAGGGCAGTAGGAAATCTGGAATAACAAGCTTTAGGGGGGGGTTATATTGAAGGGGAGAAGAGGCAGGGAGGAGTTTCTTTAAATTTATCTTACAGCAACTAATCCTGCAAGAAGAGCTGAGAGGAGACATCCTCTGAACACCAGACTGAACACAAAAATTGCTATTGCAAGTTTCAGGTTTCTAAATAACGGCCATTGGCAGACACTTCAGGGAATGGGAACTACAGAGCTTGTGCAGCACTTTCAGTCTCTCCCAGGAATGTTAACGTGGAAGGCTCCCTCACCTTCCCACCTGATTTCTTTTGTCATGTCTGAGGCAACCCAGAGCTCCCTGACAACTATTAAGATGTCAGAAGATTCTACAGGAGCCATTCCTTAATTAGACAGAAACAAGTGAGGCTGTGATGAACAATAAAAACGTGGGCCTAGATCAGAACCAGCTACACCAAAATCAGTCTCTTAAGTTTCATGCTGTATTTGTGATGCAAATGAATCTGAAATCCTCCCTCAGCTCATGCTGGTCTTGATGTCTGCACCCAACATTTCTCTCAGGACTGCACAGCCTCATGTGCAGTCTGCCAGGCAGCAAAGGAACAGAACAGGAAGGAAGCTGAGAACTCTGTCTCAGCATGTGCAAAGGTTTGTCACAGCCTGCATTGTGCAGGTACCTATCCAATGACTCTGCTGTGCACCTACGTGTGCTGGGGGGAAGCGCTCCACCCCCACAAAAAGAAGGCAGATTAAACAATGAATAAAAAGTTTGGAAATTCCCTACAGATTTACTGTGACCAAAGCAGCAATGTGGACACCAGAATTTCAGTGACTTGCCACAAAAACTGGGCTGAGGAGTTGCACACAGTGGCCATGGATAGCTGTTCCCTCAGAACAGGGCTTGGCTCATGTCATGCAGGGTTTTCCTTCTGTGCCAGCTGAGCCTGGATCCACGGTCAGTACCTACTGCTCAAATCATCAGCTGCCATCAGGAATTGTCACAAGTGATGGACACAAGGTTTGCCATCATCCAGCGAGGCCAGAGGTAACAATGGGTGCAGAGGTGAACCCACAAATGAGGTCAAGACAGTGGAAGTTGAAGATGATTCAGGCATAACAGAAAAGAGAAGCTATTTCAACAGGAGATCAGATTCTATTTCAATATTGAGATGAGATCAATTTAAGCTTATCATGGGAAGAAGTGGGTCATTTTAAAGATAACTAATGCAGAACTGAGATATTTGGTGCATGAAAATTGTGTTGCAGTAAATTCTTATGATCCTTAGTAACTGGAAGACTATCTTTGCTGAAAAATCTCTTCAGCCTGATCCTATAACCCACTCAAATTCATTTATACAGTGATTTTCTCAGCTCTGGACAAATTACCATGAACAAATTCAAGTGATATTCACAAGTATGTTGACCCCTTTGAGCTATATTTAGGAACTGAGTGCTCTGTACCATTTATTTCAAAACTAAAGAGAGATTGTGTTGTTTTGAAACTGTGAGTTCAGGACTTTAGAAGAACCTTGCATACAAATGTATTTTGTTGCTCTGTTGTTCCCACATAACCATTCACTAAAATGCTCTCAGCCACTTTGGGGTAAGTATGGAGTAGCTTTTAATTCAGCTAAATTACAGAAATTATGAATGAAAATAAATCCTTTTGAGATAATGTAGCAGAATTTTGGCTATAAACCGGAACGTTATCATCCTTTTTTGCAAAGCCAGAATAAACTTGTTCTTTGGCTGAGAATGAACAAAATACTCTGCATTATAGGAGTTCATTTTGCCAACAGAGTCATTAAATATAAGAGTCAGTGAGCCCTGAGTGTTTCAAGGTTCAGTTATACAGGTTTAGATTATAAAACTGGGTATGACAGAAGCAGTTCTGGTAAAATATTGCTTACAGAATAAAAAAGCCCACTGTTAACTGCTGTGCCATAACAAATATCTGTATCTGGTCATGGCCTATACTCTCTGTAATAAACCCTTGGTACCCGAAGCAGTCAGTCTGTAACAAGCAGTGATCCTGCTGAAGAGCTCAGAGCCAAGTTAAGGTTTCTCCCTGTCCCCCCCAGCCAGTCCTGAGGCCACCAGAACAAAGTGACTCTGCACCACTCAGCCTTGCCCACCCTCAGATAACTCAGTGTCCTCAGCACTCACCGACCTCCCCTCACTTGCCCTGAACAGTTTCTCACAGCTGATCTCACTGGGCACAGTGGAATTCTCCCCAGAACGGTTTTTATGCTCTCAGTAAGGACAGAAAAAGCTCTCCCAGCAGACAAAACTTTCACCACATTTTTTGGAAGAGTAAGTTAAATTTGAGCTCCATTCTGAACATGGCATCAATTTCCTATCTCAAACCGACCACAGTCAGCAATGGCTCTTACTCTACTTCTGTTTCATTTTATAACAGGAATCTTGCCTCTACCATGAAACAGAACATGATTCCAGAAATTATCACCCTGAGGATTTGGGGTGTTTAAGACCTGCATCTGAACCCTGAAGCCTGAGGCATTTGGAGCATATACAGCCCTAGCAACACAGCCGTCCTTATTATCTGCCACATTTCTGCAATCATTACCCACATTTTTATGCCAGGAAAGAACTGAAAATTATCTCTCTACAGCCCAAAAGAATGACTAAAATGAAAATAATCATAAATTTTTTTAAAAAGCAAAAACAATGCATACAATTTCAAGGTGGTGTCTATGTCTTTCCTCCCAAGTTAAGACCTGGCTGTTCAGTCACAGAATCAGCCACATTCTATTGCTAAACTGGTATTTTATTTAAATATCTGAAGTTTGTTTTACATCCAACCTCTCTTATCCAAGTCAGTTTTCATTTTGGCTCAGTACACTTGGGAAAGCTCAAGGCTCAGGTTATCAGTTCAGAATGAATGCAGCAGTCTCGTGTTGCAAAAAGCAGTTGTCCAGTTAGAAAAGTCTAAACTTGAGTCACAAATGCTGTTTGCTTCATCCCTATAAGCTCACAGAATCTAAAAACTTAGGACTAAGAGAATTCCAAGGTTCCTCAACATTTTCACGAACAGGAGAAATTATGATAAAATAAAACAAGCATTAGACATGATGCTCTTTCCATTCTCCCTCTTCCTTCAAAAAGACAAGAGCAAAAGCAGTAGCAAACTCTTACAACCATAAAGTTGTGCACGGTCCTGGGGTAGAAACTTGGTTTCTAACGCCCAGTATGGAGCAAAAGTGTTAAAAGGACACCAGAATGATCGCTGCAAGAGAAAATAGCAAAGCAAGCCGACCGCAAGCGCCGCACACACCTTTGTCTCTCCCGGCCGGGCGGTGCAGACGGGCTGTCCCGGCTCCTGTGCGCGGAGCGTCCAACCTTCATACGCGGGACAGAGCCGGCAGGAGGGAGGGACCTGAGGAGCCGCAGCGAAATCCCGCCCCGCTTTTACAAGTCCAGGGCTCTCAGCTCTCCGATCACAAAGCAGCTTTACAGCCCCTGTTCAAACAGTTCAGCTCCAGGGTAACAAGTTCAAAGTGGGAGGAGGCAAAAGGAATCGGAGGGTGGTAACAATGCCGAGCAGACGTTTCGCTCCTTTTGCATCGGCGGAACCTGTTCTTCAGGTTGGAAACTGAAACATCTGCCCGGTGCCCTGTTTGAAAGCTGCGCTCCGAATCCCTTGTCTCCTAACAGGTCTGCGGAGGTAAAATCAGATTTTATGATGCACAGACAAGTAGCCTGTGGGAGGAAAAGTTAATCATTGCTGAGCACCGAGGGTTTTTTACATTTTGGACTTCCTTGTGGTAATGTCGGTGAAGCAGCTCGCTCCCTTTCAGATCTGTTAGAAGGAAAAGCAGGGAAGCACGGCATGGAAATAAAGGAACCTGGCTTCCAAAAACTTAATCAAACACACAGCAGCTACGTTTTAAGAGATAATGGAAGTTTACTGAAGTCACCAGTACTAACCACAATACAAAGCAGAAGAAACAGATTTTTCTGGCAGATCACATGTAACAACTGACATTGTATGCATGTTGTGTTTATACATCTATGTATGAATATATATGTGAAAGCATATGAAAGTAAGTTTTCTACACAAAATGATACTTGGCATGCTGCACCTCCTAAGTTCAAAACACACTGACAGGACCACCATCCTTCAAAATATCAGAAAACAACTTTTAGAATATGATAAAATCCATATAATAAATCAAAATGGGCATACACACACACTTCAAATGTTTTAACATTTGTTGGCAGAGTCCGACCTTCACCTTTATAAATATATAAATAATAATAATCTAATAATTAAGTGCTCGTTAGTCAGGATTTCAGCTTTGCAAAAAAACTCCCGAGCTTTTCTTTGGTTCCTTGACCCATAAAATAAGAAAATCATATTTACCCACCTCAGTAAAAGGGCAACAAATATGTTTGGTGTTTTTCTTAACGGTTGAGCTGTCAGACACATGAGATACCATGGAGATCACAGCTCAGCCTTTAAGCAAAAATCAAAACACAAGAGATTGTAATTGGAATTCTGAACAAAATGATCCAAGGATTGGTCAATTAGTTTTAATTTTGCATTTTTTTAAAATGCTGTTATTTTGGGTGGCAGCATCAAAGTTCTTATTTTATAGCAGATCCCCAAGATTTAAGTGTGAAATGTCCCATTCCAGACCAATTTCCCGTGGGACATTTCCTTATACAGGTGCGCCTCCTACTGTTGTAAAACATAAAATGTTCCAAATTTTTCCCCTAATTCCAGCGATTTTACAGCTACAGAAGGAACAATCCCCGATTCCATTGATGCGATACACCCTAGCAAATATAAATTGAGCAGCGCCTGGAGCATGGAGGGAGGGATTAGGAATGTTTATCTGTAAGATTCATCACAGCTTTACTTATCACGTTCAATTTCTGGTGCAGTGTAATTAGAACTTTGATGCCACAATCTGTGCAGTAATGGGCTTCTGACATGATTACAAATATCCAGTTTATTTGTGGTTACGTTTGGCCACAGAGAGCCTTTCTTTGCTTCTCAGCAAAAGTAAAGAAAAGGAACCCACCAAGTTCCTGCTCTCCCAGCATTTTCCAGTGAGTTCCTGCCATATCAGTCTGTAAATTTTTCAGGAAAACACCTTCTATAATTGCAGTGAAAGTAGTTTTGTCAAATGAATTAATTAAATGTGGAACTGTTTAACTGCCCCTTCACTTTAGCGTGTTGCAAAACTGAATTTATAACAATGCAACATTAACATATGCTAGAGAAAAAAAAGAAACGTGTTTTGGCAAAAATAAATGTACCAGACCTCAGAGTGTAACTATATGTACACACACACATACACGTAGAGGTTGTAAACATTTACAGTATGCTGCTACCTTTGTTAAAACATTATTTTCTTAAGAAATGGGGTGTTTGGTTTTGGTTGTTTGGTTTTTTTTAAATTTACAATAATATTATCGTTATTTTTAAACACCTGGCACTGATGCAAGAACATCATGGCAGGTAGCAGTCGTGGCTGTCTCTCTCCATCAAGAGGCCAGTGAGTTTTATGACAAGAGTCATCAGACAAGAGTCCAGTTAATTCCCTAAATCAACTAGGAATTTACCAGGAATTCTGATAAGACTCCAAATCCCCCTTGTTCCCAGTGGCTCAGCATGAGGGACTGATCTGGGGACTCTGGCACTGAAAAACTCACCAGTTCTGTCACACCCTCGCAGATTACAGCCTTTATCCCCCTGGTACCAGGATTTTGGAGATGGATGCACTGACATGTTGATGTGTTTGTAGCTTTGCCGTGTGGAGGCGGTGCTTGTTTGTTTCATGTAGAGCTCGCTAGAAAACAAAGGGCAACTTGTTCACTTTCCCCATATAAACAGTTCATCTTTGAAGGGATGCAACAAGGCTTTCGCAGATGTTAAAAGACCAACGGCAGGACAGTGAATACACCTGCCTTCCAAATTATCCCCAGGCTGCGGAAGGGCTGGAACATTTGTACAAGATTGCGGAGTCCTGCACCTGCCTGGGGAGGTGTGATTTGATGGATTCCTTGTGAACCGTGTTTTGAAACATCCAAAACCTTTCACTTGTTCTTACTACCTCAGCCGTGATCCCGGTGCTCCTTCCCGTTCATTTTCCCGTTCCTTTCCCCTCCACTTTCCTCGCCCCTCACAGCTTCTTCCTCCGCTTTCCGCGCCCCTTCCCGCCCCTTTT
>JAHLSL010000244.1:556844-569182 GCA_025920805.1 Petroica traversi | reverse complement strand
GGCGGGTAATGCCTGCGGGGGGCTGGATGCGCCCCGAGCCCTCCCGGGTGTTGCGGCATCCCGCACCCGCCCCGCGGCTCTGGATGGGGGTCGGAGGGGGCGAGGGGGCTGGTGGCGAGTCCGGGAGGAATTCGCCGGGAAGGGGTCGGATCGGCACGGATTTGGTGTGACAGCCGCGCCCCCGTCCCGCAGGTGCCCGGCCGTGGCTGGAGTGGAGGAGGGAGGTGGAGCTGCTCTCCGATGTGGCCTATTTCGTGCTGACCACCCTGTCAGGTAACTGTCTCTGTCATTTATCAATTTTTATCATTTCTCCCAACTGGCTGAGTGGCCAGTCCCGCGGCTGCTGTGGTGTTGATCATCACCTGAGACTGCCCAACAGCAGTTCTCTTTAGCGTGAGGGGTGGTGTGGTTTGGATTTACCTTCTGGCAAATATGAAGCCACGAAATTGTCAGAGCTTAGGTTTAAATGCACTTTATCAATATAGAGAGATGTTCTTCTAAATGCAGTTTCAAAAAAAAACCAAAACATTAAAAGTATCCCTGCTTTAACCCTAAACCTGCAGATACTGGATGTCACCATGATGCTTGTCTTAATTCAACACACAAAAAAAAAATAAATTAACTATTTCCAAAGCTTGAGTTGTGACTGGAACAGCCTGTCCCCAGTGCTCACCACATCCAGAACGATCCTGCAGCTGCCCTCTCACCCTGTTTTCTCTTGCACACACTGTTTAGGTTATCAGACTCTGGGAGAAGAGTACGTGAACATCATTCAGGTTGACCCAAGCAAGAAGAAGGTGCCTTCTTTCCTTCGAAGGGCCCTCTTCATCTCCCTGCACACCGTGGTACCCTACTGCCTGGAAAAAGCACTGCTGCACCTGGAACACGAGCTGCACGTGGAGGCTGAGGAGCCTAGGACCACAGAGAACACCCCAGCACTTGGCTTTCCCAGCAGGACCTTCATTCGCAGCTGGGTTCGGAAGCAGGTTGGGGAGCTCACGGAGCAGCAGAAGAAAGCAGCCTCCCAAGTTGTGTATGTGCTGAAACAATCCATCCCTCTGCTGCACCGGCTGCACCTGGCAGTGTTCTACATCCAGGGCACCTTCTATCACCTCTCCAAAAGGATCACAGGGATCTCATATGTAAGTGGTTTTGGTTGAAGGTGTGTCCACTGCAGAATTTTGGGGTGCCTGGTGTGTAAAAGGGACAAGGAATTTGGCTGTGGCTGATTATATGGGCAGAGCAGAGGGCTGAAAGGAAAGGTTTTGCTTTATGTGGGGGGTGATGAGTCCCTGAAGTCAAGAGGTTACAGGTAATAAACACTAATGCAATGTCTGAAGTTAATACCCTGAGTAACTTCAGTCTGTCTGTCAAAACACACTAAAAGTGAGAGGTGACTTGATAAATCCATGAAATACTGCTTTGAACAACACCCAGTACACATTTAGGCAGCACTTTTCTATATGAAGGTAATTTTGTATCTTTACAAAAAATCATCAGCCCCTGGCCCAGAAATGACACAAGTTCTCAACAATTTCTAGCACCAGTGTGGGAAGGAGGTGTCTGTTTGCTCAGAGATACATAAGAAAACCAAACCAATTACAGGTGCAGTTTTTATGGACAGCTGATCCTGAACAGAGAGCAGCTAAGTTGAGCCTGACTGAAGGTAGTTACACCTCCTGAGAGACAGCTGGTTGAGAAGTCCTGAAATGTCAAATTTTTGAACATAACGAGAATCCCAAATCAAGATTATTGCAGATGGAGAGAGGGGGAACAGTTTCCTAAAACCACAGTAACAAAACATCTTCATTTCCGTGAATTCTGTAGCTGCATTTTGGAGGACTGCGAGGAGAAGATGAGAGTATCCGCTCAAGTTACAAGTTCCTTGGAATAATTTCACTCTTCCACCTTCTGCTGACCATTGGAGTTCAGGTGTACAGCTTCAAACAGAAGCAGAGAGCAAGGCAGGAGTGGAGGCTGCACCGCAACCTTGCTCACCAGAAGTAAGAGGTGGTTCTTACTTCCTAGGAAAGAGGTGGGAATGTCATAGCAGTCATGAACAGGGACAACACAGGAGTGACACACCAATTTAGGTTACAATCTGATGTAATGCAAACTTTCATTAGCAAAACTAATTCCTCGCTGTTTTGTGCATGTCTTGGATTTCATGCTTTGGTGTTTTTGAGATCTTCATGAAAAGGGCTGATGCTTGAGCATGGGGTTGATTTCAGGATGGTGTTACTCAGTATTTCTGATGAGCAGGGTAATTAACCCCAGTGTGCCTGTGTTAATTAGGAGCATGAGCAAGGAGGCAGCTGCAGGGCGCCAGTCACGCTGCACGCTGTGCCTGGAGGAGAGGAGACACAGCACAGCCACCCCCTGTGGGCACCTCTTCTGCTGGGAGTGCATCACTGCCTGGTGCAACACCAGGGTGAGTTCACAGCACAGCCACACCAAAGTGCCCACCAGCCTGCCTGCTGATGCCCTGGGTCTCACTCAGGCCCCCAGAGCTGAACAGCACCTCTGGAGTTGTTGAAATAAAATGACAATTACATAGGTGAGATCAACGCTTTAAAATGGGCCAGCTCAGGTGAGCTTGTACCACAACTGAGACTGAAAAATTATTTCTTAAAGTAGCTAAGCAGTTCTATTCAGATTTTTAGAATTTTTTAAATAGAACTATTCAGTATATCCATCTAATCCCTTGTTCTTTCTGTAGGCAGAATGTCCACTGTGCAGAGAGAAGTTTCATCCTCAGAAACTGATCTACCTACGGCACTACCAAATGTAAAGGAAAAATCTCCTGTGTCTCTTGCCCAGGGCCCCAGCTCATACTGTCACACTTAACCTACAGCTTGGGTCCAAGAAAAGGCTTTATTAAACTGGAAACTGCCTGTGCAAGGTGGCACTACATTCCTGTGTGACAGAATAAAGCTATTTCTGCTTCTAACCTTCTGTCTCTTCTGATGTGGCTTTTGACCATATTAAAAATGTGTTTCTAAAACATGCTTAACACAAGTTTCATAGTTTTCTTCATTTTGGACAATGGAAAACTTAAATTCTCATTCTCAAAATACAACTGTAGATAACAAGTCCTCCACTCTTCCGTATTATCCTTAAGGTATTAATAAAATTCCATCATTTAATCTTAAAACTCGCTTTCTGTACCATCATAATGTCCATGCTGTGGATTTCAGGGCCAAAGAACAGAAGCTGTACACAAAGCCTGAGTTTAGGTGCAGTGAAGTTCTGGCTATAAATGTCACGTGCCATTGTGTTTGCAATAAAGCAGAGTTCTGTGATTTGACAAACTGTGAAATCTGCTTAGATCAACAGAAGCAACAAATGCAAAGCCTTAGCAATGCAGATTATGCACACTGATCTATTAACACTCAGCTTCCAAACTCAGGTTTTTCCATCACTGTTAGCAATGGAGACTTTTCAGCAAGTATTCCAGACACTGAGGCTGTAGCAACATAACAAGGGGTGTTTTCCACAGCCAGGGGCTGTTACCAATATCCATGAAGCACACAGGAAAAGATTTTAGTTGTTAACATACCTTGTCATTCTTGCATGATGGAAGATGCAGAAGATCAATTTATTTGTATTTTTCAAATACAAGGGGGAAGAAAAACCCAGGTGATCCAGCCTGTGCAGCAGGAGTTACAGTTTCAATAAATCTTTCACAAATGGCACTGAATGTGGACTCAGACAGGCCCAGGTGTGCTACACTAAAAGCACTTTTAAGATGGGTATTTGTGCTGCAGAGATCCTGCTAATAATTAAATCTCAAAATGCTATCATAAAAACACAGTACATTTAGTTTAACTTTTCATCATATCTATAAATGGAATAAAAAATAGTTGCTGGTAACTATGTAAACCCTTCATCATCACTGTACAGAACTGATACCATCTCTTTCTCACACCAGAAAACTTTGAGGCTTCCCTCACCTATTTAAAACTGTCAAGGCAACAGTGGAATAAAAATAATCCCTAACACAAATCAGAACATGGCTACTTAATGAAATCACTGCCTCAGCTCATTCCTAAGAAAACAGTAAGGAAAAACATTTTTTCACACTTGAAGACAAACTGGTGACTGGAAAGTATCTTTGAAGCTGCCAAGCCAAGTTGTTCATACATTCTTTAAGGGGAATTATTTTTTAACATTTTAAAGTGATACTGCAGAGCAAAGTTTAACAAAATGCCATCAGACTTGCCTGGCCATGGCAGACTGAGATTCAGCTGGGGAACTGCACTGTTCCAAACAGCTCCTACAACCCATGTTTGAAAACTTAATCCCACTGGATGCAGGGCATCTGCCTCCCCCAAAGGAAAGCATCAATCTAAACCTGCCTAAACTGATCTCGAAGTTTAGGTAAAAATGTCAGATTTGCAATGGATGTCATTAACACTCTTGTATAGTAGGAGTCATCTCAATTGGTAATTTTAGTAATAATGTCACACTTTTCTCCCTGATTCCTCCATACTCAGCAACTCCAGCAAGCCTAAAAACAGAAACTCCAGCAAGCCTAAAAAGCTTCTCCAAGTCAAGGCTTTCAGATTTTCAGGCCACAAAACATGAACATTCACAACTGGTACTTTCTTAATGCCCATTTCTGGACACAGTTTCCCTAATTTTAAGTGCTTACATTCCTGGTTTCCACACTGCTAATAAAACAAACACAAGCAAACCAGCAAAAAGCCACAGATCAACGTGAGCTAAAACTACCTGTCATCTTCCCAGGATTACTGAATTCCAGAGCTCCACAAAGCCTTCATTTGACCAGATCAGAGGAAAAGGTGCCTACATACATTTTCCAATTAGTCTGCTGAAGCTGTTGAATTCCATTCAGAATCTTCCAAGAGCTAATCTTTTCCTACATCCTGAAGAGTTGAAAAAGGCATTGCATGAAGGTAAATTGAGGGCAACTATTATTGAAAAGGAGTCATAAGTACTGTTAGATCAAGAGATGTACATAAAGATAGAGAACAAGTAAAGGGGAACACTGTCTTTTAATAAATTTTGGAATTAAAAAGTCACTTAATAAAACTGCAGTTGTATCACATGAAAAAGTTTACATGCAGGTCATTTATCTCTCATTTTTTCCCCCCATAAAAAAAGAAAATGTGTTAAAACCCCCACCACTGTCTGTTCTGGCCAGTTTGGGTATGTCCTGTGGGGCTGCATGAAGTCAACTTCAATTACTCAAGAAACCATTAAGTACGAAAGAAACTCCAACTAATAACAATTAAAATATATATTTTTATAATTCCAGGTCCTCGAAGGAAATTGTGATAGAGCTTGAACAAAGTTCTGAGTCATCACAAAAGAGCCAAATTTTTAGCATCTGCTGGGAGATGGAACAGTGAAACTGGCATTAAAACCCAACACAAACGAGTTGCTTTAGAAGCTAAATGAGTATTTTTGCCCTACTGTAAACCCCATAATTTAGTAATTTCTTATTTCTATCTATACTTGTTTGGTTATAACTCAGTAATACCATGCATTTAGGAAACTGCCTTAAGTTCTGCATCTAATTTAGGTCTACTGAATTTTTCTATGAAAACAGCACACGGCCATGAAGCAGAAAACAGCATCACGTGTGCCAGCTTACACTTTCCTCCACAGATGTGCACAGCACTTCAGGGTGATGTTGAGCAGGAGAACTATGTAAAAATATCCAACTCTAGGCCATTAACCTCTCCAGTGCAACGGATCTTGAAAGAAATACATTATCCCAAATCCATGGGATTATCCAAAGTTTCTCCAACTTCTTACAAAAGAGAATAAACTCAATGCAATTTGGTTAGAATGCCAGTTTCCTCGAGAAACTGATATTTCAGATAAAAACAGCAAGATCCTCATAAAATGAAAATTCAACTGCTTTGTCACCACTCTGTTAATCACTTTTATGAAGAAAAAAGGCATTGTTACAATGGCTCAAAATCGTTCCTTTAGTGAGCAGTAGAATTGGTCAACAGTTGATTGCTTCTTCCTAGCTAGCAAAGGTCTTCCCCACATCCTCCTTCCCTTTGTATTTCCTCTTGCCATGTGTGAAGGGTATATATCTGTACTTTATCATGTGCTGCAAAGAGAAAACAGCAGTGGTTGAGGCAAGAAAGTTATGTAGTATTTAGAAAAAATAGTTTATAATACACACTTCAAATTACTGAGTCCTCCAGAAAGAGAGTTCTTAGTAAAGGTGATGAAACAGTCGATCCTACAGCACTTTAAATCTAAACAGGAGTAAGAGAGCAGTTTTATAAATCTCAGATTTTGGGTTACCCCACAAATTTTACAGTACAGTGAAAATTACTGATTGGGAAACCACAGAAAACTGGAGAGAGCACAAAGGTACTAATTCTTTACTACCCTGTCATCTTTAATTTACCACAGTACCTGTCCAAAATTCTGAATGTCTGGGGAAAATATTAGTTATTTTTTAAAATGCTAACAAAACCATAAGTAATTGGTTAAAATGGCCTGAATCACTTGTCCACGTCACCTTTTGAGAACTCCCCTTTTTACCCACCAGAGATGGTTCAACACCTCTGCATCCAAATTAGTCTCAGGAAGTGGATGAGAACCTGCACAAAACCCTGACAACTGCACTCTAAAGTCAAGATCTTTTAGAAGAATAAAGTTTTGTAAAATCTGATCAACACTGTAAACATGTCCCACTTGAACAATTCATGTTCAAGTATGAGTTATTGAAGTTCCTCCAGTAAAATAAGTGTGTGCAGCACATTTAACCCCTGAAGGGCTCCACTGACTGGCCAGTCTGGAGCAATGCTGAAAATCCTGACATCACAAATTCCCTGTTCTTGCCAAGTTACCTTGATTTGCCTCTTCATAGTGATACAAAATAGCATAATGAAGTACATCACAAGGATTGGCCAGAACACAGGAACGTTGAAAGCCTCAAAGAATGTACAAGCCATAGCAACCAGGATTCCTTTAGTGGCAGAGTGCCTGAAAAATAATAGTAATAATTAATCCTTCAAGCTCAGCTACCACTAAGGTCATGCTGATATTTGTATTTTTCAAAAACACAACATGGGCAGATGGATCCACTCACCAGAATTTGAATTCTGGGAGCCTTCTAATGAAAGGCCGAAATTCTTCATTTTGCCTTGTAGGTAAGGAAGGACCATCATCTAAAAATAACAGAAAAGAAACCAAACCACAAACCTCCTCACAGTAGCTTTTTACACTATTCAGACTCCAGATTTTTTTTACTTTCCATCTTGAGAAAAAAAAAAAAAATCACCAAACAAAACCACACACAATTTCCATTGTTACACAAAGATCCCAGTTAAGAGTTGCTGGTTTAATGTAAGTTCACATAGATTCCTTAAAAGAACTTAACACAGATTCCTTTAAAGAAAATAGGGAATAGGAATGCCAGGTGACTTGAGTTACTATGGGGAGAGCTCAAGTCACATAAACTCCCCTTCAAAATAGAGAAAACCAGTACAATATAGAATACATTCAAGTCCCATGAAAAAAGGACAAAATTTATAACAATTCTTGATGGTAAGTTGTATGGATTTTTTCAGATCTAAAAAATACAATGTAATGCTAAAATTGCATTATATTTACACTATAGAATCAAACAAAAGGAGCTGGAAGTTTGACCAAGTTTCAAATGATGGCAAAAAGGAACTTTTCCTCATACCTGAGTCTTCCATTAGAGAGGGGTCTACCTTTGGCGACAGGAAAGCTATGAAGAGGTTGAGGTGGTAGATTCCCAAGGCATATGTCACAATGTACCAACCCTGCACAGGGAGCAAGAGAAGGGTAAAATCCCCCTGGAAATCATTTTCTGATACTGATTTTTTAACAAGATTAAATAATATGGGTTTATTGCTTCCTTGAGAACCTTTTCTGTGACCTCACATTAATTGAAAGGTTTCTGGGCTTGCAAAAATATCAAGAATTCTCACTGATCAAAACAGGAGAGCAAACCCCTCATGTACTTACAGACTGAATATGAAACCTTGGTCTGGCATCCAGGTTCTCAGGGTGCAGACTTCAAAAGTAATAAAGAGCATAAAACCATCACTTTTTAAATCATCTTTGCAGCATTCAGTATTCAGTCTGAAACGTTCCTACTACTATGACCTGTAAAGGTTTCATATTCTGTAACCTTCAGCTTTTGGGAATAACAGTTCCCAAGTTCTCAGCTGAAGTGCAGACTGGCATGGAACAGAAACATCTGATTTGTGGGGAAATGATCAGCCCCTGGCCTGCAGGGAGAGGAATGCTGACAAAGCCATTCTTTATGGTTTGCATGACAGTAGGGAACTCCTGGCTCTGAGCATGCTGTTACACAGCTTTAATATAAAGTAAAAATTTAATTACTACAGTTTTCAAAGATTTATTTTGTGATTTCAGATCGCCATCAGAAGAATATCCTCAAGTATTCACACAGTTTTCTCTCTGCAGCAACTTCCACACTGCCAGGATGTGTCTCCCTTCACATCTCTCTACACAATTTACCTTCTGCCATGTGCTGAACAATACCACATGTGGTTCTAAAGCAACAGCACACTTCAGAAACACTCTTAACATCAAAATTAGACCAGCAATAACATCTGGAACTACTTCAGCATCAAATCCAGCTGTCTTACCTGCAGTAAATAAACTCTAATCATGTAGATAAAGCTCAGCCCCAAGGTTACAATCCATCGCACTGCGGTGTAGGGGGTGGATTTGTCTAACCAGGACTGGTAGATCTAGGAGGAAACACACAGTGCACAGTAAATAATAAATACTGTAAAACACTTGGTGTACAATGCATAAAGCTCATTTGAGGGTAGCATGGGCAAAAGGAAGCACTTGGGAGGAGTATTTTGGGAAAAAGAATACCATGCAACACTTGAATTCTTTACTACAAAGAAATTACACAGAACTATACTTACAAGCTTCTATATTTCTATATTTTTACAAAGGCAGAAAAAATATCCCTAATGCTTAGAGCATTGTAAAGCCATTTAAATTTTCTGTATTTTATGCAAGTTGCTTTCCTTAAGATGAATTTGAAATTAAATCTGAACTCATTTCTGACAGTAACAACCTATTTTCACTGTGCAATGTCACACATATGACCATTAAATATTCCAGTAATCCATTCATTATAGGTATTTATCAACTTTAAAAGGCTTTAAAAGAAATCTTTTGTATAGATTTTAGCATTTCAACAACCCAGCCAACAAGCAGTGAGTTCAAGAAGCTGCAGTGAGATCTGCTTCTACAGGAGTCAGAAAAATCCTTCACAAAACCAACCTGTCCAAGTCTTGAGAAAAATCTATAGACCACGGAAGGTTTTCCATGCACAGACTCCCCAATGCTGTCCCCTTCTGACATGGTGGCTGTGGAAACAAAACATGGGAAAAGGGAACATTGAATCCAAAATCTAAGCTCAGGGAGGTTTAAAGCACATTCTCTGAACCAGCATTTACAAACAATATTCTTTTGGCTTGTCCTGTTTGAAACAAATTATTCTGAATGAAGTGTTCTTAAAGAGGCCATTTATGCCAAAATGAATGAAAACTCCTTGTCCAAGAAAGCAAAGACCAGGGTATTTTACAAAGGCAAGACAGGATCCAGTCCTTTTTGGGGAAGCAAATAGAGAAATCCATAAAGAAATTGGGGAAGAGCCTGGTTGGACATTGTCACCTGGCTAAGGCACAGGCTGAGGGACAACCCCCAAGCAGTGAGACAAGAACGGCAGCACCTCCTTCCCACCACCTCCATCTCCAAAGGCAAAGAGCAAAACCAGAGGAAATATCTCTTTTTTTTAAAGCTGCTTAGAATTTTAAATATGGAGTAACTACATAGTGAAAAAGGAAGTTCAGGACTCTGCACAGCAGTGGTTTCAGACTCTGCCAGAGCACCAAACCCAAAATGCTGCCCACGCTGGAATCATTCAATGAGTTTCTCTGTCTCCTGAACACCAAGAGCTGAGCAGCGACAGAAATGTTTGACACACGAGCAAAACTCCACAGTCAAAGGGTCAAGAGCCTGAGCTCAAATAAAAAAATTATTTTTCAGTCCACGCTTCTGCTACCAATGGAAGAGCTTTATTTCTCTTATCAGTGAGTTTTACAGCTCCCTTCAAGATAGAAGCCAAATAAAGTGGATCCTAAGCAGGAACATTTTGCCACATCACCACGAGCAATCCCTGGCATTACTTCCTGGAATCCTCATCTGTGGGTGGGACTTTGTTACTCTGGGATACTGAGAGTACATTCAGCCCTACTCAAAAGCCTCAGAGGGTAACAAATCTGTATGAAACATTCATAAATTTAAAAAAAAAAAATGAATTGTCTTAGATGCTGCAATACAGTGACTGCTGCAGAAAAATAAAGACCAAGGACAATCTGAGGAGGCACAAAATCTTAAAGCTGTATATTTTTCCTGTAGACACCTGAAAACTACATCCTATGGAATAATTAGAAAGTAGAAAAAAAGAGCCCTGTTCTACTTCAAAAGCTAAGGGGACTCATTAGGAGACTTCAGGAGCTGAGTCCACTTTAAGTCAAGCTATAGCTAAAAGAAAAGAATCAAGTAGAAAGGTATATAATATACAGACTTTTTCATTACAGGCAAAAAGAAATAATTTTTCTTCTCCTCACTCTCTGCAGCGCAAAATTTATTCAGCATTCTCAGCTGAGCATCATTTTGTACTTCATTATGTTTGGGTTTTTTAATGTCCTGAAGTACAAGGCTGTAACAGAAAGTTATTCAACTAATTAGAATCACAGAGTAATTTATCAGGAACCAATGAAAACTCTCATAGTCTCAAAATTAATTCTACAGACACATTCACAGCAAATATGGGCTCCAAGCAGACCTTACATGACAACCTTGTGAACGTTACCCTGTGCAGAGCAAGTGGAAGATCATGTCTGTAAGGCTACTGAAGGCTTTATGCTGGAGCAGAGATCTTGCTTGGTGTAAAAAATTCTATTATATGTGATTTTGCATGACTGTTTATCATGCACACAGTTCTTCCAGAGCAGACCTAGAAACACAAAACTTCTACTGAGGAGAAAGCTCTCAGGGGCTCATTTTAACCACAAGACTCAGACTAGAATTTAAGGCAACATTTCTTATCACATTAAAATTTTGCTGGAGGACCACCGGTAATGAACAATTATTAGGAGCAGGAGTTTCTGGCAATGCTCTGAGGGCAGTTTACAGTTGAGAACACTGGGCTGTATTGGTTTAAGGGAATAATTAAATCGAGACAGTTGCAATTCCTCTTTCATAATCATGGAACCACAGAATGGTTTGGGATGGAAGGGACCTTAAGCCTCATCCAGTGCCACCCCTGCCATGGGCAGGGACACCTTCCCCTATCCCAGGCTGCTCCAAGCCCTGTCCAACCTGGCCTTGGACACTGCCAGGGATCCAGGGGCAGCCACAGCTTCTCTGGGCACCCTGTGCCAGGCCCTCCACACCCTCACAGCCAGGAATTTCTTCCCAATATCCCATCCAACCCTGCACTCTGGCAGTTTGAAGCCATTCCCCCTTGTCCTGTCACTCCAGGCCCTTGTGGAAAGTCTCTCTCCATCTGTCCTGTAAATCCAACACCAGATTCGCTGCCCAGCAGCCACTTCAGCACAGCCAGCATCAGCCAGACACGACAGATGAACACAACCAACAAGGGAATACTTTGCTACCAGCAGAACTGAGGCCACTATTAAAACTACATCGCATTACAGCACTTTTCTCTGCTGAAAACACCGTGTAAGCGAAGGCTCGGCCTTAACAATTATGCTTGTCCCCACAATTGTTATGCTAATTTCATTACAAACACCACTGATCGCTGAGTTCTGAAAAGCAGAACCTCAGGCAGTAAAGATACTCACTTTATGCCTCACATCATCACAGAGAAGTACAGAATTTGAGGACAACTCTTCTCACGATACAGGTTTTTCTTAAATTTAAAATATAAATGAAGCAGGTAACTAGCAAAAACGCATTACTCATTCAAGTTATCTTTTCTCATAGAGAAAATGTCTTTGAAGAGCAACACACTAAGGTGATTTATTAAGAACCGGGTGAATGGACAACCACGAGGAAACATCCCATTGGTCGCTCTGACTGGTTTTTCACACTAAAAAAAGGCAGTGTTTAATTTTATCCATTGCAACAGCAGCTGAGCAGCACCTGCACTTCTCGGTTGTGGCCGCAAGCGGGGACTTCCCCTTGCCCGGGCACCGCTCAGCCCCGGTGGGACACTCGGTACAATGAACGGGGAGGAGCTGGGCGGCCTCGGGACGGAGCGGAGCAGGGCGGGGGAGGCCCCGGCCGGAGCGCCG